>PVKP010002642.1:0-18591 GCA_004027715.1 Plecturocebus donacophilus
GGAATATTTATTTTAACACTTCTAAAAGATATTTCTCCATGCCTGATGATTTGATATAAAAATCAAACCCATCATACTTTCCCCATCAGTCTCTCTACATCAAGGGTAATCAGAAATTTGTACAACACGAATATTTGCTTCTGAAACGAAAATTACAAATTAAATGATAACAAAAATACACAAATCAACTGGACCCTAAACAAATTTCTAGTGAATTCTTTCCCCTTTCCCCCAATCACCTAGAGCTTCTTTCTTCAGCCTCATTCTGTTCCTTTTCCTTTCTTTGCTTGGCCATGAATTTCTGTTAAAAGCAATTTGCAATATGAAATACTTATTAGATGTTATTTTGCTTTGTGTGCAAACTTATCTACTATCACTGTATTTATAATTTAAGAGACTGACCCTACAAAATAAATATTATAAACACAGTGCCTTATATGAACATTTCTTCCTTTCATTCATCAGTCATCTGATGTTTATAATACACCAGGTATTATGCTTGGTGCCTGAGGATTCGATGGGCAACAAGGCAGTTAGGATCTTTTATACCACAGAGCTTACATTCTAATGGGAGAAGAAAAACAATAAAAGAAAAAAAAAATCGGGGGGGGGGGTAGGTGGTAAGCACTTTAAAAAGAGTGCAACAAGTAATTGAGGTTGAACTTTTTGGGGGGTTCTACTGAACTAAGTCTTTCTTATGCAAAGACCTTTATGGGGAACTGACACTTGAGTTGAGATGAAAAATATGAGAAAGAACTAGCCATGCAAGTAGGATTGGGAAGGGGCAAAAGAACAGCAGTATAAAGGTGCAAATGCAGAAACATGCCTCATGTATGAAAAACGAAACAAAGAGAGCCAGAAAAGCTGAAACACAGAAAACAATTTAAAAAGCTTGAGTTCAGAGAAGTAGAAAAGAATCAGATCACGCAGGGCTTTAGACCCAAAAGAAGTTTGGATACTAGACCAAGTGCAATATGAAGCTACTAGAAGATTTTAAATAGAAAAATGACATGATAAGCTAAGTTAAGCACACAGGTAGCAAAGCACAATGTATAAGAGCTTGGGCCTAGAATGAAACAGAGCTGAGTTCAAATCCTAGGCCTGCTGCTAACTAGCTATGTGACCTTGGGTTTAGATACCTAACCTCCTTAAGTCTATTTTCTCATCTTTAAAATTGGAATAATGGCATCTACCTCATAAAGTTGATGAGGATATTAAATAAGCTTCCAGCACAGAACAGTTCGATAAATGTTAGATGAGTGTGACATAAATTCAAGAGAGGATGTATAAAATTATCAAATATTCAGCAGGAACTAGAACCACCGCTTCAATTATGGCTAATGATGATTCTCTAGAGTAATATTTCTTAAAGATGTGTAAAATTTAAAAAAGGTTTTATGATTAAATGAGTTTGATAAATGGGTTGCATAAACTTAAGCTGGATTCATTCTCACTAGACAATTCAGAAACTTTTATATGCTAACACGTACATGACTGAAGAGGGCACCAAAATATGCAGTTTTTTACTTTAATAATGGAGTGTCATATGAGACTAGTGATCTGCACAATCTACTCTGGCAAATGTTGCTGTTCAAGGAAAAGGAATTAAGGGGTAGACATTACTGGCAAGGTACACTGAAGGAGAAAACAGCATTTTGAATTTAAGCGGAATACACTGGCATAAACATTCTCTCAAAGGGAGAAAAAAAATGTTTCGGGTAGATAAATAATTTGATTCTAAGATAATACCACCACCTCAAGATTTTGTAAGAATTTTAGAAATTACCTCAGTGTTTTGCTTATGACGTGTACTCTTGCAGTGATTTGTCATTGCTTTTTCACCTGAGTAGAAGAGGGAACAAATTGGACAGAAGAATCCAGCCTTAGGTACAAGAAAGTCTAATTCTAGAGGATAAGAGACAAGAGGAAAATTAGCAATAATTTATCTCCAGTTGTGTTCATCAATTTATTTATTTATTTGAACCTGTCGTCCAGGCTGGAGTGCAGTGGCGCAATCTCAGCTCACTGCATCCCTCTGCCTCCTGGGTTCAAGTGATTCTCCTGTCTCAGCCTCCCGAGTAGCTGGGATTACAGGTGCATGCCACCATGTCCTGCTAATTTTGTATTTTTAGTAGAGATGGCTTTTTGCCATGTTGCCCAGGCTGGTCTCAAACTCCTGACCTCAGGTGATCTGCCCGCCTTGGCCTCCCAAAGTGCTGGGCTTACAGGTGTGAGCCACCATGCGTGGCCTCCATCAATTTATTTAAACATGACAAAAATATTAAGCATAGTATATACTTAAATACAAGCACAGTGTACACTGCTATAAATTTAGGGATCATAACTCTCTATTGCATTAACACATTCTATAATATTCTAGAGCCTCTAGGGAATGCCAGTATGCCACTGCTTTGGTATACTGCCAAGCTAAACAGATTCCTACAGAGCATCTTCAGATAACAAAGAACTGTTCAATAATCCTTCAGAATACCAAGTCAATAGATAAGAATCTAACAGTCTAAAAGAAACTTCTGGCTGGGAGCTGTGGCTCAAGCTTGTCATCTCAGCATTTTGGGAGGCCAACGCTGGCAGATTGCTTGAGCTCAAGGGTTTAAGACCAGACTAAGCAACACTGTGAAACCCCGTATCTACTGAAAATACAAAAATTAGCCAGGTGTGGTGGTAGATGCCTGTAGTACCAGCTACTCAGGAGGCTGAGGTGAGAGGATTGGTTGAGCCCAGGAGGAAGGGGCTGCAGTGAGCTGAGATCACACCACTGTACTCCAGCCTAGGCGACAGAGTGAGACCCTACCTCAAAATAAAATATAATAAAGTAAACTTCTTAGGAATCCCGTTAAAATACAAGAAAGAAAAGAGATGAAATGATGGGCAACTGTCTGACTGAGGAGTATGCTGGCTGAATAAGGTCACCCTCAGCTCACATTCGCTTACTATTAACAAAGTTGGCTAGCAAAGATTTTCAGTAGGTTCTGCTTAGCTGGACTGAGTTTCTGCCTGGGCAAGTATGACTAACAGAGTGGCAAAGAAAGCTCCAGGAATAAAAGAGGAGATACATCCCAGATTTCAAGAATGCAATAAAAATATCCTTCTCAGGTAAAAACAGCCCAGTCAGCTGTCTTCAAAAATGCCACTGTGTAAAACATACAAATTTCCACTATAAAATGACAATGCAGGCAAAATTATCCAATTACTCATCTAAACAACAGAACAGTTATTATAGTGTTGAACTTTTATTTCATATGGATAAGAAAAAAATGTCATTTTAACTTTACCTTCAGGGACATCAGATGCCACTGATTTGCCTAAAGAAGAGTCTTCAGTCTTCTTGCGTTTTCGCTCTGGTTCTGAATCCTTTAATCCAGATTCCTCGTCAACTAAAATTTTTCAAGGGAAAAAAAGTTATTCAGAATAGATTTATAGATTTCGTAAAGTTAACACTGGATAATTCTTACCTTAAAACTCAGAGGAACCCTCCCTTGGTTAATCCCATCTGACTATTCTTCACACAATGTTCTCCAAGAGTCTTTGATGTAAGGAATAAATGGGTAAATCCATTCAAATGGATTTAGGAATATAAGGCTAAAGCTAACAGAAAATTTTATTTATATATGTTCCAGGCAAAATTTAAAGAGTAATACAAGTTGTTCAAGTCCTATAGTTATTGGCAAGAGAACTCATATATGCAAAGTGCTGAGTTGAGCAGAGTGGAGATTAAGGAAAAAGGGTACCAGCAGAAATTGATTCTATGGCCCAATACTGAGGCCCTTCCAACGTAGAAAACTGAGCCTAAACTGATAGCCTAAGATCGCTGTTAAAATCACAAATAAAATTAATACAAATGTTAAGGCCCACCAAATTGAGTAACAAGTAAGAAGCACTCAATGTTAGCAGAATTTGCATACTACGATCTTGGGGACAGACAAAAATGAAGACTGGTTCCAAGCAGTTCTGATTACCCTCAGTAGCTGGAATACCTTACTGTTGCATAATACTTGACAAAACCCTTTTACATGTATAATAATTGATTTAGCTTTCATCTCATGTAAGATAGGCAAGTCAAATCATTATTATCCCTGTTTCTTCAGAGATGGAGAAAGCACAATCAAAAGAGGTAATAAACAGATATGCCCAAGGGTGCATGGCTAGTGAGTGACACAGGCTAGAACTAAGACTTTGTGACTTTAAGTTCAATGTTCCCTCCTTACATCTGGGCTACTTTTTTTTTTTTCTGAGATAGAGTCTTGCTCTGTTGCCCAGGCTGGAGTGCAGTGACATGATCTTGGCTCACTGCAACCTTGGCCTCCCTTAAGAATTGCTTAAGCATTTAAGCAATTCTCCTGCCTCAGCCACTTGAGTAGCTGGGGTTACAGGCACATGCCACCACGCCTGGCTAATTTCTGTTCTTCTTAGTAGAGATGGGGTTTCACCATGTTGGTCAGGCTGGTCTTAAACTCCTGACTTCAGGTGATCCACTTGCCTTGGCCTCCCAAAGTGCTGGGATTATAGGCGTGAGCCACCAATGGGCCACTCTTTGGTATTCCTGAGGGGATGGCTAGGAACTCTGAAACGATTACTTTCTCTTATTCCTCACATTTTACCAATCCTCACGTCCTAGAATCAGTTTTCTTAACTTGGTTAAAATAATCTGGTTTCCTTGCCTCCAATCTCTTCCTATAATTGTTTATTTCCTCATCAGAGCAATAAACTTTCTCAAACATAATCTGTTCCTGCCACTCCAAAGGCACATTTATCTTAATAATATATAACATATATTAAAATTACATAATTAAAATAGATTAAAATAAATGATTTAAGTTTACAATTGTGTGGAAAATGATTTTTTCTTTAGCTAGGTCTTTTGTCAAACATATTGTTCATTAATAGAAACATTGTTATGTAAGCAGTAACTAAATCATCCTTTTATATTACTCAGTTGAAATGAGGTAGTTCTAAGCAAACTGATTGCCAAAGCTGCCCTACCATACAGAAAATCTGAAGTCAGGGAGGTGACCTCATGAAATCATGCGAGAACCTAATTACTAAACCACCACCTATAGTTTCATTATCAAAGATTAGTTATGAAAAAGAAGAGACAAGGAAGAAGGAATACCCACTTGACCATGACTTGCAAAGAGTTTCAAGAAAGAGGACATAATCAAAAGTAACCAATCATGTGGAAAAGTCAAGTTAAGACTAACTTAAGAAGAAAATACTTTAAAAAATCAAGTTTGATAACAACCCAATGGGGGTACATCAACATCATTTTCAGGAAGGTGGTAGGCGAAAGAAGCCAAAATACATTCAGTTCAATGGGAAATTAAAATGTAGAAGTAGGTGGTTCTTTCTAGATGCTCTGCTCTAAAAGGAAAGAGAAAAAATAGGAGCTAGAGAGATTTCAAGGTCAAAGGGGTATTATTTTCAATGGGAAAAGACTTGGTCAAATTTTATGTGTATTAATTCAAATATAAGCTGGCAGACAAGGGAGATCCTAGATTTACTCTGGAAAATAAAAATGAAAGCAAGGACATACAGTGAGAAATGGGCTAGGTGATGTAGAAGGGGGAAAAGGCTGATTTTACATCTGGTTAGAAAACAGTTAAGGAAGGAGATCTCTAATATATTGGAAGCAGTACTGACAGCCCACCTGAGATCAAATTTGAGGGAATCATAATTGATTAACTTTTCCTTAGAGAAGACAGGATAGGAAAAAAAGAGGGCAATGAGGGTGCTACAATTAGAATGGTAAAAGGGATACCCTTATAATGCTCTATTTAAATAATCATACTGGCAAGGTGATTTTTTGCTTTACCTCTCTGAATCAACAAACCCCTTGAGAGCAGGAGCTATGTACTTTCTTTTGTCTACGCTTTTTAACATTCTTTTATGAACAGTGCCCAACAGAATGGATATGACAAATATCTGTTGAGTGACTGAAGTATTCTCTCTCATTAGACATTTCCTTATTTGCTTCAACTTAAATTTTATAAATTCTATTAAGACTTCTTCTTTAATTCATGGCTGGCTGCTCAGAAGCATCCACAAAGCAAGGTCCATAAATAGCAGCTAGTTAATAAATAATTTATATCTGATGAGGCAATATGATCGGAATAACCTTTCAAGAATCATTTCCACTAATCTGTCACATTCTAATTATCAATAATCTATTCTCTATAAATTACAAAGATCAAAATCTTACCCACATCTAATAATTATAAAGTTGACTTTTCCCACCCCTGCTCTATTCCACTGATTTTCTACTTTTCTTCTTAGATATATCTCTGAAACTTCCAACTACTACCTTATGTTGTGTAAATTTCCTTCCCATTCAAACAATCCTGCGTTACCTTCACTCATCTGGAAGGCCTCTTCACCTTTTGCTGGTTCTGTCACAACAGCTTTTTCTGATGGCAGAGTTTTCCCAATTCTAACTCTCTTGGTTGGAGTTTTAGCTTTAAAAAGAAAGTCTTAATTTATTGCCCTAGTAACAATATTTAAATTGTTTTAGATTAATCATACTGTCTAAATAACAATTTCAACATGATAATGTTTTTTTGCAAAATATACCCAAATTTGGGTGGGAAGCCTACTGCTAATATAGAATAATTCTATTTAAGAATATTCGGTTTAATCTAAACATTTCCTTTTGTTCCCAGTTACCATTTTCCAAACAACTATGCTTTTCTAACTTCTTTTCCCAGAGTGTTCTATGAATGTTTTTCTAATTTGTTTCATAAGCCTGTGGGACCCTCCTAGTATTTTGTTCTTAGTTTGAGTTAAATCTTTTGTAAGTCTTTCTTTTCTTCTTTTTGGAGACAAAGTGTCTCATTCACTGTTACCAAGGCTGGAGTGCAGTGGCACGACCATGGCTTACCACAACCTCGACCTTCTGGGCTCAAGTGATCTCTCGCCTTAGTCTCCTAAGCATCTGGGACCACAGATGCATGTCACTGTCCCTGGCTCATTTTTTAATTTTTTTGTAGAGCGAAGAGTCTTGCTAGGTTGCCCAGACTGGTGTCGAACTCCTGGCCTCAAGTGATTCTCCCACCTTGGCCTCCCTAAGTGCAGTGCTGAGACAATAGGTATGAGCCACAATGTTGGGCCTCAAGATTTTCTTAATGGAAATTATTTTTATCTCCCTCAAGTTCAGAAAGTGAGCTGCCCTACTATTCTGTATCGTTACAATATTACTTTAAAAAAAACACTTCCTTTATAAATTGTTCTAAATCCTAAGTCTAAGTAAAAACTGGGAGGCAATCTGATGTAAATATTCTTCTATTTATCAAAAGTTGTCTTTTCCCCACAATACAAATATATCACTTTCATTCCAATTCTAATTTGGCTACTTTAGTTTTTCTGTTTTTTGTCATTCTTTCTTGAAGTATAACTTGGAGCAAGTTCTGCTGTATAACTCTAAAAAACTGTGAAACCTGTATACAGTTCTTTGGAAAATTTATTGTTGACTGTAACTGTCTGTTGGCTTCTGATATCAACACTGGGTGAAATTACTAGTAATGCCAAACATGCATTTAAAAATTAATTTTAAATGAAATTCCCTCATAAAACAGAAAGATTACTACTTTCCAAGTATCTACCTGTTAAGTGTCTTTCAATCATGGTTTTTAGACCTTCTTCCATAACATTCTCATTTACTGGAGCCACTTGGGACAAGGCTTCAAGTTTTATCTTTTTTGTGTCCACAGCTCTCTTCTTTCTATTCCCTTTTTTATCTGTGGGACCATCATTTTTGTTTTGTGCTAACTCAACTTTTAAATCATTATCTCCATCCTCCTCCTCTCCAACTTCATCAACAGTAACAAAATTAAGTTCTTCTTTAAGGTTGTTAAAATCAGCCAGAGAGTCTTCATCCTCTTCAGTTACTTCATCCAAAGTCACTAAATGCAAATCACTGCTGTCATCTTGTATTTCATCTACAGTAACCAAGGTAGAAGGGTCTTCAGGCATCTGAGACGAAATGAAGCCAATAGAATCCCTTACAGTATCTCCTTCATTTCCTTTTGTATTTAAAGTGGCAAAAGTTATGTCTGCTGACTCATTCAAAGGTAGCTCTTCCACTTCTCCAATTTCATCCACAGTTACCAAGCGTTCCTGTTTGAGAAGATCTTGTTCTTCAGCCACTGACAGAACAGTAACATCTTTAGGTTCACTGTGGGAAATGCAATCATCTTGGTCAATTAATTCATCTAATGTAAAAAGTGAATTTGAATTTTTTACCATTTCTTCCATATTTAGTTCTTCTTCATCAATTACTTCATCCACAGTGACTAGAGCTTGTGCTAGATGTGCAGCTACATCTTCTTCTTCCCCAATCTCATCCAATGTTACAAAAGATAATTCTCCCTCAACACCACGAGGGGCTGAAGTTTTCCCCTTTTTCTTCTTTAAGTTCAGTTCAGAGAATGGAACATTTCTGAGAGCTTCTTTCTTTTTTCCCTTTAGTGGATTCTGCTTGGCTTGAGAAGGATTCACTTCTTCTATAACCTCATCCACAGTAACAAATTCATCCAAATTAAATGGAAATAATGGTTCCTGTTGGAAAGTTAAAAATTATAGTATTGTAAACAAATTTTGAACACTGGCTAGATTCCAAATAGTCACAATAAATGTGCATGCAGATCATTTGGGAGAATTTCAGTGCTAAGTTTTTCTAAAGGCTAAAATTAAGCGTTTTTTTTCCCTTAAAAGTCCCATAAATGACTTAGCTATAATTCACAAAGTATTAGCCAAAGGTAAAATCCTAACAATATTAACCTAATTTCACTTCTTAAATTCAGTAAGATTACATTTTTTAAATGATGAGTTTTGAAGTATGACACATAAAAGTATTACATTTAAAGCATTTGTCAAACAATATAAAGGATTTACTGTTCCATATGTCAAACATCTAACAAGTGTTCTAGGAGACTTACTGGACTTCTAAAAGCACCTCAAATATCATTAGAAAGTAAACAGCTAATTAAACTGTTCCATTTATCACTGTATACTGGTTACACATTAATTAACTACATATAGAATACATATTTTAAGAAATACAATGGTTACATTTTGAGAAAGTTGTACGGAAAAGTTATTAAGATTCAATAGCTCATGTAAATGTATTTGAAAACAAAGTATCTGTAATTTTTAAAATACTTCCAATAGTAAAAGATAAATTCCTACCAGGGCTCCTGTACATTTACTATGTTATCAGTGATCAACTGCTATAACAATGACATTAGAATATGAACCTTGTAATTTCTAGGGAGAATTATCTGCAAGCAGTTGTAGTATCAACTTAACAAAGCAAAATGAAGTAGCCATAATTCTTATTTCTGCTTTATACTAGTAACATTTCTCCTTTCCCCAACAACAGAGGCACAAATTCATTCCCTACCAGGTAAGAAAAATAAAATGACTGAAAAAATATCCTATGAATGGTAAAAATCTGAAATACTCAACAACCAAATATAAAATATGTTTGTTTGGCAACAGAATGTGGTACCAGTAAAGTAAATCTTAGAGAACATCCACCATCCACTTAAGGTTAAATTAGAGCCAAAAGAAAAACCTGTCTTAACAAAATGAGGATGAATCAACTCAAACGTCAGTCATTCTCCTTTACATATATGATTTTTTTTTCTGTGTCTACAACCTATTCCTGTCAGTATGAGATTGGAGGTATTTTCCTACTCTACTCTCTTTCTGTCCCCATATAACATTTTGCTCCTTCACCAAGAACACAAGGTGTTTAGGCTAACTCAAGGTCAGAAAGTAAATTAATGGTAGGATTAGAGGAAAATTAAAAATAAAACATCTCATCCCTATCCCTTGGCTCTATACCTCTAACTCTCTAACATTTGTATTAACTATTATAAGGCAGGCACAAGTTGTAAGATAGATGCACTGTGCTATGGAGCAATGAAAAAAAGGGTTAGGGTCTGTGATCCACTTTTTACCTCTTTAGATTTGGAACTTCTACCAGTGGCACTTTTAGAATTCTTAGTGTTTTGTCCAGCCAAAGTCTGAAATAGTAAATAAGAAATAACAGAAAAACAGAAGTTACAACCAGATTAAATGGTATAAAAAAAAAAAAACCCAGACATCATTACCAAAATACAGCCAATTATGCAAATATTTAACACATATACAAAACTAAGTCAACAGTCATTAAACAGTACAAGCACAGTCTCTACAAGTTGTAGTTAAATTCAGTTTTACTGATCTTTTCATCCCACAATGTCTAGTTGGGCAATCAGTGACCTGATAGAAGAAGGTTCAGTTTAAGAGAGGAAACAGTTTCCCATTCAGAAGCAGAGTAGTAAATCACCTTAGGAGATTCACTGCAGACTTTTTTTTTTAAATCAGTTATTTCTGACCAAATTTTTTCCAAATAACGCTTTTCAAACCTGTCAATAAATTATGAACTTGAGCTTACTACTCTAAATGTATACTGGCTTAAACAATGGAATCATTTAAGAAAAGAAAATGGGAGCTTCTGGGGTGGAGTGAGGAGATGAAAGTATGACACAAAATTACATCTCCTACTCCATAGCTACACCAGCTGAGCTAATCACTTCAAAGACACACTGTGCCATTCTTCCTACCCTCCTCACCTTATTGTTGCTGTCATCCCGCTTCATGATGGAAGGTCTAGCTTCTGTTTCCTGAGATTGTTTTGTTATATCCCTGTAATCCAGTTTAGAAAGCTTGCCTTGCAGGGCTGAGATCTTTCCACTGCCTCCTCTGGTAAAACTGCTCTGAGTGGGTTTGAATTTACTGCTGTTTTCTGCCAAGCCTGACCTGGCACTTGTAGGTTTAAGCAGACCAAATTCCTTGGCCGAAAGTTTCTTTTCAGCATTTATTTGATCTCTAAGCGCAGATTTTAGAAAACTTTTCTGATTTTCAGTTTTCGAAGCTGTAGCTTTTGCCTTAGAAGAAGAGACTACAACAGCCTTGATGCTTGATTTATTGCTAGATACATTTGATACTGCCAGAATACTAGTCTTACTAGTTTCATCAGGATTATTGGCCTGACCCACTCCTTTATTTGGGTATGCCTTGAATAAAGTATTTTCTGCAGGCTTTTCTTTCACTGATGCCATAATCTTTTCCACCTTTTCTATAACCATCCTACCTTCATTCTTTTCAGCCTTTTCTGTTCCTATTTGAAGATCCATTCTGGTTTCCTTAGTATTAAATTCATTCTCCTTCTTTTCATCCATGTTACTTTTTTTTTCAGAAATACTCTTTTTGCCCACTGTCTTCTCATCCTCAGTGGAAACTCCTGGTACTAATGTCACAATACAAGCTGATGGCAATATTTCTGAAACAGTTTCAGGTTTTTCTACTTCGACTATAGCTTCTACCACAGACTGTGTAACTCCAGAAAAGAAATCTTCTGCTTCAGATGGAGATTCTTCTATAATTCCTTTGATGTTCCTTTCTTCTGTAAACACACTGTCAGATGGTAACAATGCTGTTTCAGGGTTAATAATTCCTGCATCTTTCTTCTCCAAGTCACTGTTATACACCTGCTGATTTAAAGCATACTCCTCGGCATTTTCAGTGAATAGTTCAATACTGGCTGGAGTGGATGCTACAAGAGGAATTTCTTCTTTGACCTCCTCCCCTTGAGTTTCAACCTCCAATGTTTCAATAGCTAAGTCAGAATTATATGTTGCTTTTTCAGGTTCTTCCTCACAAGGCTCCTCTTGCTGTACCAAAATTTCTGTCTGAATGTTGGGTGTACTTTCTTCTTCAAGCTCATTAGGTTTAACAGAGGGACTATCAGTTGTTGTTTGGACCTCACTTTCATCAACTGGATTGTTTTTCAAGCCAGGGCTAAAAGTATTTAAAAACAAACAAAAAGAACACAAACAAAAACACAAACAAAAATCAAACTATGATGAGAATTCAACCATTATAAATAAACCTGTTGATGCCAATTGTTAAGACTTCCTGATGCATAAGTAATAAGCACTGGGAAATCCAACCAATCAGCATTAGAATTAGTAAGATGTTTTGATGCAAATATGTAATATAAATTATGACTGTTGATATGTTCCTTTTGCACTCGTGACTATATAGTCAATATTTTCCCTCCTGTGTCAAGTTAACACCTAACATTGAAAGGCCAAATGTTAAGTTTTAGACACTTCAGATATTATCAGGTCCTATTCCCAACAGTTGTAACTGAAATAAAACATATGTGTACAATTCTACAATAAAACATGTTCCTTGCACTATGATTTAAAATTAAGTGATAAAAAGAATATAAACAGAAATTGGTGGGGAGAAGAGACCAATACTGTACATCATAACATCTCTTTTTACTTTTTTGGATGTAGAATATTTTTTTAATTACCCAAGAACTGTATTATTAATAATTCTTAAAAGAAAACTTTTTTGAAAGTATTCTTCGTATACTCTATTGAAGATTTAAAGTTAGTGACAAAATGATACAACCACCTTACGTGAACATACAGTCTTACTGTAAATATTTGCCTTTGGCTATAAGAAGAAATACATTAAAACTTAAATGTTTAAGTAATATTATTCAGAAGAAATGGAGGAAATGCATGGCTAAGTTATATAACTCATCTTATTTCATCATGATCTTTCCAAATCTACAGTATATGAAAAGTATGTGGTTCTATAATTCCAGTACTTTCACTGAGGTAGATATAGAGTAAGTTATTTTTATATTAATATTCTACAAATCAGAGGTTACCTTGAAGGACAAGGAAACCCTTAGCTTCCAAAAACGACACCCAACATGCTATCAATGCAAATTAAAATTTACCAAATATATTCACATAATGAGAAGCAGCAGGTTGGAGAAAGACATCGGAAAGTGATCCTATCATATCAATACCTGATCATTAACAAGTATTGAGTTTCTTCTCCTAATTTTTAAGGAAGGAGAGGATGAACCATCCCTTTTGACTTGCTTCTTAAAGGGTACCCATGTACCCTTTAGTTAACATAAGATGATATATATCTGTGTGCTGAGACAGTAATCATATTTAAGAAGTTTAGAATAAGTTGTGCTACAACATCAGGGTCTTAAATCATTTGAACTAGTCTTCCTTCAAGCCCCAAAGATTACATCCTGAGGAGAAAACTTTTCTACCAGATTAAAGAAATATCTCTTGACCATGAATATTCTATTCATTGTGCAAGTTATTCTTTGCATGCTAAAATGGTTTTTATTTGAAATCATATCTCTTTTATTCAAAATATCAATGGCTAATTTTAACAGTTTCAAATTTTTACAATTCAAAATAAAATTTGTGGCAAAGCACAACAGTGAAAAGAAAGAGTAGTGACATGCACAGTTACAGCAGGTACATGAATATTATCTCTCAAAACAAGCTTTTGTCTTTAAATTACAAGACTCATTTCCAATAATGAAGAATATATACAAATTCCTGCCTCATTACTATACTACATACATATTAACCCTACATAAAAGTTTTAGAAACTTAGGGCTATGTAAAAACATCTAAGGGGCTAGGATAACAATGGAGACCTTGATTCCTGGGTCGAGCATATAGCAAGACTTTACCATATTTAAAATTTTTCAATAAAAAGTTATCTTTTATATAATCTGAACCATTATGCAGTTCCACACTTGAAACAGAGAACTCAAGTCTACTCAGAAAATTATTTAATTCCATATTTGTCCTTGTGTGCTAGTCTTTTTAAATCACAGTGTTTTATTTAGAGAAGTCATTTACCAAAACTAGTATCTGCTTTCTAATATGGGGGAAAGCCTCAATATTGATCAAGTTAGTCTGAAAAGACAATTTGAAATGTCAAATGACATTAACACCAAAGTTAAACAACCACTTTGTAAAGATCAAATGAAAACACAGTCATATTCTGGGAATTACAACAACATAAAAGGAATCCAGAAAGGCATTTGAGATACAGATAATCACATTTGCCACTCCTCCCCTCTGCCCCCATACACCAATAATACCAGAATTTCACAGCCTTCAGAAGAAGCATGCAATAAAAGCTGGGCATGAGAACAAACGTAAACATTGAAATACAAATATCCTGAGAAACTTTAGACTGGGACTTCGTAATACTAAAGATTAGTGTTTATTTCAGAGACCAACTGGGTACTTCCTAACATTAATGAATTAGAAAAATTTCATCTAGCATATTTATTTGCGGCCTTAATCACATGGTAAATAAAACTTGTTTCCATCTCAACAGGATGAATACAGACATAATATGAATTATTAAATTATGAATGTATCCATGTGAAATTTCCTGTAAACAGTATTTAGTTTACATTAGTTATAAACAAAAGCATCATATTCATAATGAATTGGCAACCACAAGTGCTTTAAAACAAAACGAACAACTGCATGTAGTACAAGCTACTCAGGAAGCTGAGGTGGGAAGAGAGCTTGAGCTCAGGAGTTCAAGGCCAGCCTGAGCAACACAGCAAGACCCTGTCTCTAAAAAAAACACAACAAAAACAACAAATAGTATTTTCTCAGCCATTAGTGTACTTAAAAGAAACATTTAGTATTCTGGACACATCCCACATCCTTTTCTCTAACATAAGTTTAAAAAAAAAAAAAAAAGAGGGGAATTAAGTTTTTGGTGCTGATTTTAAAAATTAATTTTATAAGGTTGAACATTATCTGTAAATTCAGGAAGAAATATATTCAATTTTAAAAGCTATGTCTAAACAATGAGAGAACAATAACCAACTGCTACTGCTATAGACAACTTTTCACGCAGCCCTCAAAAAAACTTTGTAAAATGAAATAAAATGGGTTTTGCCACAGAGTTACCGTGGACAGTCTTTAGGTCTACGTATACTACTACATAGGCACCATTTATTAAGCCCTTAATGGGCTTTCGCATCACACACTCCTGGTGGTATTATTTCTTAAGTATGTGAATGTAATTGGTATGATGACATACAACTTTAAAAACCCTGTGCTGACACACAGAGCAAACCTATTGCTTAAAGTTACTGATATATTTTAATGTACTCATCATCTTTATCAACTAAAATAATCTGATTTTATGAAAATTATATACCTAGAAAAAAAATCTGTAAGACATTCTGTTTTTCAGGGATCTTAAAATCAGTACATCAAATAAACACTTTTCATATTTAAACACTTTCAAACTGCTGTTTCAAACAAACATATTCTTACAACAAGGACTAACAAATACTGATAAATCAATTAGTATACAGGAGGAAAAAGAAATATTCTAAATCAGTGATTCACATGAAGAGCAATGAAAGGCAAGTCATTAATTGGTGAAACAAGGGTGGTGATAAGGAGGATATCCATCAGAATAAGAAAGTTATTAAGGAGAGGGTGTACTTTATGTGGTCAAAACAAGGCTGTAAGTCACCAGTTTGTGGAGACTTTGAAGAATAAGCTTTAATTCCTCTGATAATGCAAAACCGTATACATAAGTTTTCAGGACAAATATGTATTTGCCCCGACCCAGTTGTTTTTAAATAAAAAGTATCAAAATACACATTGAAATTAAGTAACTTTAAAAGGTTAAAATTTTACTATCGTGTTTTAGAATAGAAAAACCTAACAAAAATAATGTAATTACTGTTCATGGAGTTGAGTTATTTGAGAGTCTTAAAACGTTTTCTAAAGTGATGTTTGTTTATTTAACTCAAACTGTTTATATATGCAGTTACTCTAAATATTCTGTAAGCATATGAATGAGAGTAAATAAATAAAAAACACAACTCCTAGGTCAGGCAGAACTCCAAAAGAAAACTATACCAAGCCCATAAGCACAGAAATAAACATGTGGAATAGGAACTTTTTACTCCATGTGAGCCATAACTATAAAATACAGCAATGAAATTCAGAAACAAAATGCTATATAAAAGTGTTAGTAAACATAAAGCAACATACCTTTCTTTTTCTAATTCTGGGTCTTGCTCAGTTTGTACCTGTAATATAATCAGCATTTTATTAAGAGGCCATTCCACTGGATATGAAATATTTAACTATCAAAGCAATGTTTTTAGTTAAAATTTAAGCTCAAAAAAGAAAAAACAAAAAACCAAAACCAAAAACAAAAAAAACCCTTGAAAAATGTACCAAAGCAGCTAGTGAAGTGTTTACATTACTATCAGGTTCTAGAATGTTTTCTAAGTAGATAAAAAACCTCCAAATTAGGTCATGCACAATAATTTATATCAAGCAATTAATGAGAAAAATAAGTTTCCTTAATAATGACATACACAAGAAACTTTTTTTAAACTTTAGAAGTCTGCAAATACCATCTTTTGCCTAGAATAAAATCAATAAATGTGAAATATCAACATCTTCTTTGTGGAATTATTTTAAAAGACTTCTATTTATAAGAGAGATCAGCCGACTAAAAAAGTTTCCTATTCAAAATACCTAGAAATGCTGGACAAAATTGAACAAGAATCCTTTTAAGTATCTGTCTGATATCTGATAAATATTTTAAATACTTATCTGATATGTGGGCCTCAAGAAAGCAATATTCGGGAGCCCCAAAAAGGGCAGGAATTAAAAATCAGTCCTTATATGCTAAGCACTGTCCTAGCTACTTAGGATGCATCAGTGAACAAAATGGCAAAAATATCTGCAATTTAGAGCTTATACATACTTAGAAGGAAGGCGTTTCTGAGAAATCATGCATTCTCTGGGTAGAAACTTTCTAGAAAGATTTTGTAAGACTAAAAACTGAAAACAGTACTTTAAGGAAATTCAATGGGTCTAGAGAGGATTCCTGGCGTAGGTGTTGGGAGTCCCAAAGTAAAGGTTTCCTTTACTGGGATATCTGGTTATCCCAGTAAAGGGATTAATAAGTCTAGTTAATAATATCCTAATATTGCCAAAATTAAAAATGATGGTTTATAAGTCCCAATCACAGAGAGTGTTTATTAGCAGCTTTCCATTCAGGAGAAGAGTTTATTAGAGGGGGAAAGAAAAAACCTATATGGTATCAGTGGAACGCTACATCAGATACTTATATTGGTCAACCTGCTTCCTTATTCATAAAAGAATAACAGAAAAACGAATGCACAAAAGTGAACAACATAAGCATATAAAACCGGCTAAAGAAAAGATATTTCAGACAAATGAAGCGCCTTTTAAAAAACTCAAAAGAACATCCTCATAAAAATTCAAGAGAATATAACATCTATGAAATCAGTACCAGTGTTATTTCCAGAAAAACAGAATATTAAAAACTGAAGGAAATAAATCAAAAAATAATAATAGAAAAACTTCCCTGGGGCCGGGCACAGTGGCTCACGCCTGTAATCCCTGCACTTTGGGAGACTGAAGTGAGCAGATCACGAGGTCAGGAGTTCCAGATGAACCTGCCCAGCATGGTAAAACTCCATCTCTACTAAAAATACAAAAATTAGCCAGGCACGGTGGCACGCACCTGTAGTCCCAACAACTCGGGAGGCTGAGGCAGGAGAACTGCTTGAACTCAGCAGATGGAGGTTGCAGTGAGCCAAGATCGCACTACTGCACTCCAGCCTGGGTGACAGAGCAAGATTCCATCTTGGAGAAGAAAAGAAATAAAAAAACAAACTTCCTTTATGTGTGTGTGTGGGGGGGAACCTACCTAAGCTTTAGATTTTATAAAAATCATTCTGCTCTAAGCAGGATGTGGGAAATGAGTCCCAAACCAAGATAAAAACCTTACTCACTGGACTAGCAATATGAACCCTCTCTTTGGAAATTCTTGAATCATCAAATATGTCCTTAGAGCCTTTGATCTGGTTCTTCTGTCTGAAAATCTCTTCTCCTTGATATTTTCTTAGAGCTTGCTCTCTTACTTCTATCAGGTCTCTCATAGAACTCTTCTGCTGGGAGACTACCAGTGACCACTTTAAGATACACATTCCTCATATTAATCAGTCTCTTTTTACCTTAACTTATTTATTCACAGTCTTTTTACCACTTGTATCTGTTTATAGTCTATGCCCTCCACTAAAATATAATCCTTGAGAACAAAGACACTGAAACAATGTTCATCATGGTATTCCAACCCCTAAAACAGTGTTAGCATAGAGAAAAGGAATTAGATAAACACTAGTTTAGGGCCAGGCACAGTGGCTCACATCTGTAAGCCACTGTGTGTGTGGCTCACATCTGTAAGCCACTGTGTGTGTGGCTCACATCTGTAAGCCACTGTGTGTGTGGCTCACACACACTTCCAAAACTTTGGAAGGCCCAGGCTGCAGGATCACTTGAGGCCAGAAGTTTGAGACCAGCCTGGCACAGTGAGACCCCATCTACACAAACATAAAAAATCAAAAATAAAATAAAATAAAATTAGCTGGGCATGGTGGCATGCGCCTGTTGTCTACTCTGGAGGCTGAAGTGAGAGGATCACTTGAGCCCAGGAGTTGAGGCTGCTGTCAGCCATGATTGCACCATGGCACTCCAGCCCAGGTGACAGGAAAAATAACCTAAGCACAGAATTTTACACAAAGACAATCCATCAATGAAATACGTAAGAGCAAAATAAAGTCAGTTTCAAACATCCAAAGACTCAGAAAATGTACTGCCTACA
>PVKP010002642.1:18691-50393 GCA_004027715.1 Plecturocebus donacophilus
AAAAAAAAAAAAAAAAAAAAAAAAAAAAAAAAAAAAAAAAAAAAAAAAAAAAAAAAAAAAAAAAAAAAAAAAAAAAAAAAAAGATGTATAACTGGTTGACAAAACAAATGATCATAAATTAAGAGTCACAAGAATAGCTCTGAAAGGAGATTCCATTAAGTTACACAGATAATCAAAGTAACATGAAGACTGCCATTTTTTTCTCCCTTTCAACAACAAAATACAAACCCTAAACCATACAAGAAAGCCATAAACTTATGAAAACAAAAATGTGGCAGCACTTTGAGAAATGACTGGGAATATAAGAAACTCACCTGTGAGCATAGAGGTTATGAACACGTATTACACATATTCACTTCTTTATAAACCCATTCTCTTTATTACTTAATTCTGCAGTAAATATCTTCATAATAATGATATCAAAAATGCAGATACTAGTTTTCAGTATTTAGAATGGAATGCTACATGCTTCGTACACAGGCTAACTATAGATACTGAAATAAAGATCACACATACTACACAAGAAGTAACATTTCAGGTTAACAAAAACCACAGATGTTGAAGAGAGAATAATATAGAGTTGATTTACTAACTCATTTTAAATAGCAGTCAACTGAAAACTGTTATAAATAAGTCAAATGTGTTATCGAACTTAAGCTATACAAATAAAGTTTTGGGTAAGAGCTTAGGAACTGAAGTATCAATTCAGGCAGAAGTTTATGTAAATTTTCACTTGTTTAATTTTCTTTTATCTCAAGAATTCAGGACTGTATTTCTGGAATAAAGATTACTTTACAGTCAGTGTTTAATTTTGAACTTAGTTGAACACAACTTAAGAACTTGAAAAATATAAATCACAAAATTTTTAAAATGCATGCTCTGCTGGGGAATAGCTAAAAACTTTTACATTTTTTTTCTGAAATTATCAGGTGAAATGAGCCACTAATTTGTGCTGATGCTGATACCTATCATAACACATTTACTTACAGATTCTCTATTTTATTTGGATTTAGATGATGAAATTGCCTTTTTCTTTAGCTAGTGCAAGATTTTTAACATATTAACAAAAAACATGGGCCAGGAGCGGTGGCTCATGCCTGTAATCCTAGCACTTTGGGAGGCCGAGGTGGATGGATCACCTGAGGTCAGGAGTTCAAGACCAGCCTGGCCATCATCTTTAAAACAAAACAAAACAAAAAAACATATGGACACCAGATATAAGGTCCTATTATTGTACCTCTGCTATCGGCATGCAGTGAACTAGAAGGAGAAAATATCTGAGTTTAAATTTAATGCTTTTAAAGGTGGACTATTCATAGCTTTCCTACATGTACTACTGTATAAGCCAAGAATCAGCGAAGTCTTATTTCTAACACAAAAACAGTTTGTAATAAATATAACTGAAACAAAAATAAATAAAATTCTCTCTACCCAGAGGAAGCTAAAATGGATTCAAATTTATACTGTTTTATAAACTATGAAAATTGGAATACTGATTGCAAAACAAATAGTAAAAATCATCTCTAAACACAGAAACAGTTTGACTACTGCCTGAGAATGACCTTTATGTTTTCTGTATTTTCTAAAAGCCAACACAAGAGAAATCTTACCTCTGGTAAGTCTATCTTTGGAGATAATGTACAGGTCAATATATGGTCACCAATGTTTTGTGGATTTTGTTTCAGAAAGCTGTACATTGACTGAGCAGATTCAGGACTATCTAACTGTAGAATCGCCTTAGGAGAAGATTAAAAAGTTATGAATAGTTCTTTTAAAAAAATTAAAATTAGAATAACCACATAATCCAAAAATTCCACTTTTTAGTATATACCTAAAAGGAATGAAAGCCAAGACTTGAACATGTATTTGTACACCCATGTTCACAGAAGCATTATTCACAACAGACCAAAGGTATAAGCAACCCAACTGTCCATCAATGGAGGAGTGGATATCAAAATGTGTTATATGCGTAAAACAGAATATTACTTGGCTTTAAAGGGGAAGAAAAATCTGACACATGCAGCAACATGGATGAACCTTGAAGACACTATGCTAAGTGACATGAGCCAGTCATAAAAAAGCAAATACAATTCTACATGCATGAAGTAACTATAGTAAATTTATAAAAACAGAAATAATGGTTGACAAGGGCTGAATTAACAGTGAGTTACTACTGTCAAAAGGATAGAAAGCTTCAGTTCCAGAAGATGAAAATGGAAATGGACGGTGGTGATGGTTGCACAACATGAAGGTGTTGAGTATCACTGAACTAACATGGTTAAAATGTTAAATTTGTGTCTTACAAATGGTAAAATCTGCGCATTTTACTAAAATAAAAATGTTAGTTCTTTAAAATTTTGGAATGTATTTTTCTTTCAGGTTTCAGATGTGATTACAAAGGTAAGGTTAATCCTTATTTCAAGGAAACAAGAGAAAACAATCCTTAAAAGGTAAAGGCAAGGCAAAACTGAAGAGAATGACAGGTATTTCTTTAATAGAGGATTAAAGATGTTTGCAA
The DNA here is from genome assembly GCA_004027715.1 of Plecturocebus donacophilus. Taxonomy (NCBI): domain Eukaryota; kingdom Metazoa; phylum Chordata; class Mammalia; order Primates; family Pitheciidae; genus Plecturocebus; species Plecturocebus donacophilus. The sequence continues at coordinate 21,210 of PVKP010002642.1, forward strand.
GAAAGTTCAGAATTTCTATGTGTCATTGTGCCTCACCTTCCATTCTATGTCACACTATTCATCATTCTATGCTCTATTTATCAGTTAGAAGCATATCAAAGAAATTACCTAGTTGCTGGTTAATTAAATGCTCTTTATGAAATAAATATTGTCCACTTTCATATAAACCCCTGCCTTTCTAGGTTACATATGGCTGATAAAAATTTAATTTTAATGAACATATAGATGAAATACATATTAAATACAGAAGACATACCAAATGTAAATGGAGAAATAATTTTTGTTTCTTAAAGAGGCCAAATCAGAAAATTAAGGAATGATTATTTTATTTTTGAGACAGGGTCTCGCTATGTCACCCAGGCTGGAGTGTAGTGTCATGAACACAGCTCACTACACCTGCCAACTCCTGGGTACAAGCCATCCTCCTGCCTTAGCCTCCCCAGCAGCTGCGACTACACATACGACCCTGTCCAGCTAATTTTTAAACATTTTGTAGAGACAGCATCCCACTATATTGCCCAGGCTGGTCTCGAACTTCTGGGCTCAAGCAATCCCCTCGCCTCAGCTTCCCAAAGTGCTGGGATTACAGGTGTGAGCCACTGCACCCAGCAATTATTTTATTTATACCCCTCTCTTTCCATATAAACAAACAAACAGACCTAACTCAAGTGTTTCATAGCTAGAAGGGGCTTAAAGAAATATTAGGTAATCGGTGGCTCATGCCTGTAATCCCAGCACTTTGGGAGGCTGAAGTGGGAGGATCATGAGGTCAGGAGTTCAAGACCAGCCTGGCCAAAATGTTGAAACCCCATCTCTACTAAAAATACAAAAATTAGCCAGGCATGGTGGCATGTGCCTGTAATCCCAGTTACTCAGGAGGCTGAGGCAGGAGAATCACTTGAACCCGAGGGGTGGAGGCTGCAGTGAGCCGAGATTATACCACTGCTCTCCAGCCTGGGCAACAGAGTGAGACTCGATCCCCCCCAAAAAAAGAAAAAAAAATTAGATGTACCCCTTTTGTTTTACAAGTAAGTGTAAACCAACTTAGCCAAGACCACAAAGATACTTAAGATCAGAGCCAAAGGAACTCAGGTCTAAACTTACCAAAAGGATAATGCTGTCTACACTCTTATTACTTTTCCCCCCTTGTGTAAGTCTTACTTCTCCTTAAAAACTAGAACTTCTGAAAAAGAGATCATCTCTTCTTTCTCGGCACAGTCCAGAAGAAAATATTCTGGTTTATCATAATTCTGCAAAGTGGCTCAGTAATGTTTATAGGTGCTTTAGATCAGAAGCTGAGTTAGAAACTGCATATCTTAAGAACATAGGGTTATTATATACTCTCTATAGAACACACAGCTAAATTACCAGGGAACTTGTTACCTTGTTTTTATTACTTATGAATACATGGTGATCCACTTTTCCAAACTGAAGTCCAACACAAAGTACACACTGAAGTCCATCTTCTGGTAAATTATCAAGATGTACAAATCGATCATAAATTGTATCTATGTTTGCCTGTAGTTTTTTTTTTTTTGAGACAGCATAGGAGAAAAAAAAAACACAGCTAAAGCAACAAATAGTAAAATAGATTAACATTAACTTAGTATTACAGAGGTCAGATGATGTCCTCTCCCAAGAGTAAGAAAATGACTACATGGGGGATATGGGCTCTTAATTTTACATACACGTAATCAGCAAAACGATGTACTAAAATGTACAGTATTTCTACTATCAACATAACGTTTACCCAAAACATCCTCAGGCAGGATATTGACCTATTAGACCACTTAATATGCAATCCAGTACCCGAAAAATTTTTCGCATCAAGGACTATAATAACCATTTATTTTTGTATTTTTACCAAGACTCATCTGACATCTCCATCATGTTAATATCTTAAAATTACTTCTAAAGTTTTAATTCCTAAAACGTGAACAAATAAAATACAACAATGAATGTTTCCATCAATTAAGTAAGTATACAAGAGCATTTACATGCAAAACTCACCTCTGGGTCATTTTCTTTTACCAAGGTTGTAAATATAGCTTCCTAAAAAGCCAAAATAGATAAAGGTTGATGGTATAAGCTCTTTCTCATACGTATACTTAAGATATATAATATGACAAGCTATACAAATATGCATTAAAGATTTCACAAAATTAAGAAGCAGCAAAAGTTATGTTCTTTCCAAAAATCTCTCTCCTAAACAAATCTCATCCTAACCCATACAATTCGTCTTATTCCCCTAAGAACATAAAAGACTAATAAGGCAATACCATTTAGGAAAGACATTCAAATTCACATATAAGGAATAAAGAGATTTAATTTAAACATCAGGAAGAGAATTCAAACTACAAAAAAAGTTAAGCAAAGTAGGAGATGAGGAAGAACAGAGATGCAGGCAAATAAAACAGCACAGTGCATAAAGGTACAGATTTGGTGCTATTGAATTATGAAGAGATCAAGAACATCATGAAACAAGGATATCAAAGCAGGCAGAGGACAACTAACAGAAGGCTCTGTGTGCAGGTAAAGGAACTTCAACATTATCTTCTTTTTTTTTTGAGAGAGTCTCGCTCTGTCACCAGGCTGGAGTGCAGTGGCACAATCTCAGCTCACCGCAACCTCTGCTTCCCAGGTTCAAGCAATTCTCCTGCCTCAGCCTCCAGAATACCTGGGATTACAGGCACTCACCACCATTCTCAGCTAATTTTTGCATTTTTAGTGGAGAAGGGGTTTCACCATGTTGGCCAGGATGGTCTCAATCTCTTGACCTCGTGATCCATCCGCCTTGGCCTCCCAAAATATAGGCGTGAGCCACTGTGCCCGGCCGACTTTATCTTACAAGACTGAGGATCCTAACTTTTTTTCTTACTGATACTACTAACATGTATAAAACAATCTCACCAATTATATCACATTAGAGTGATTCTCAACGAAAGGCATTTTTACATTACATGCATTTCTAACTGCCTCTAGAAAGGATAAAATATTTCTACCTCATGCTTCTCAGCAGTTGACAGTAAATGTTTATAGACCACAGACAGGCAATGAAGGGTGTGTACTTCAGATAAAAGCTGAGAACTCGAGGGAGTTTTATAAAACTGAAGGTAGCGTACACAAAAGGCAATTTGTTCTGGTCCAGGAAGAGGTCTGTCTGTTTTTGAGACTAGGTCTCCCTCTGTCAGCCAAGCTGAAGTTCAGTGGCACAATCACAGCTCAGTGGAGCCTTGAACTCCTGGGCCCAAGGGATCCTCCTACCTCGGCATCCCGAGGAGCTGGGAACACAGGTTGTGTGCCTCCATGCCCAGCTAATTAAGTTTTGTAGAGATGGGGTCTCACTTTGCTGCCCAGGCTGGTCTTGGGTCTTGAAGTCCTGGGCTCACATAATCCTCCCACCTCAGCCTCTCAAACTGCTGAGTTCACTAGCATGAGCCACCACACCTGGACCAGTAAGAGTTTTTAAGAGATAAAGCAATGGTATGTGGGATGAGGAAGAGGGAACAAGCTCACCAAGTTAAAATAAACAAGATCTAGCAAGGAACTGAATGTAAGAAATAAGAGAAAAAAAACTAAAGATAGCTTCCAGAATTCTAGTTTAGATTACAGATAATGGCAGAAAGAATAGAGAGAAGCCTGGTTTTAGACCAAATTCAACCATTTTTCCATCTAAACACACACATGAAGAATAGGATTCCCTCACTATGAAAGTAACTCTCAAGCAATGGAATGAGTGACTGGGTGATTGTTCGAGGGACAGGAAGCTTTCTCAGTGTCTGTGAGAAAAATATGATGCAAAATGAAAACTAGGAAACATAACACAGACCATAACAAATTTGATTTAAAAACTCAGTAAAAATGGTGAAATAGTTTTAACTAGTAAAAACTAATAAAAATGGTGGTCTGATTTACCTCATCTTTTATATTCATGTTTTCAGGAGCCATACTTATTGAAAGTTGATTTCCATCCATCAATACTGGGAAGCAGGTATAAAATTTTACCATAGCCTCTGCAGCTTTTCTATTTATTTCTATATATGCCTTTAATAAAAAAATAAATCGTTACTTTTTCTCAAAAATAGACTTACATGTGTAAACAAACAACTTAGTAAATATTTTTAAGATAAAAAATGCAGTCCTCAGAAAATTCAGGCCCACACCCTAAGAATATTACAACCATAAGTGAGAAGTAATGAATGACTGAACTTATTATACTAACACAAACTAAAGAGAGAAAAAAGAAGGAACAGTCTAGCAAATGACATTAAGAAAAATCTTATTCAACACTGTATCCTTAGGGCAGTAACTACAGCAAATATATTGTAGCAGTATATGTAGCAGATATATTTCTAATCAATATTAATAATTGAGTAAAGTTATTGATAAAATATGAAAAATATGAGAAATGAAAGAAGCAAAGAAACGTGTAATAATTGTGAAGTCTTTTTTCACTTTGTTATTTTAACAAGTGTAAAACTGTAACTCCATACATTTTTATTTTAATTTTCACACCTTGGTAAGTAAAGAGATTGAAACTTCTTCTACATATTTGATAATTAATGAGATAGAAATCTACGTGTTTGCTTATAATTGTAGTCTATTTTTAAATGAATTATCTCTATTTTTTTTGAGATGGAGTCTTGCTCTGTTGCCCAGGCTGGAGTGCAGTGGCGAGATCTCGGCTCACTGCAACCTCCACCTGCTGGTTTCAAGCAATTCTCCTGCCTCAGCCTCCCAAGTAGCTGGGACTACAGTCACCCGCCACTATGCTCAGCTAATTTTTTGTATTTTAAGTAGAGATGGGGCTTTACCATGCTGGTCAGACTGGTCTCAAACTCCTGACCCTGTGATCCACCCACCTCAGCCTCCCAAACTGCTGGGATTACAGGCCTGAGTCACCGTGCCCTGCTTTTTTTTTTTTTTTTTAATGGAGTCTTGCTCTGTTGCCCAGGATGGAGTGCAGTGGTGTGATCTCCGCTCATCAAAACCTCCACCTCCTGGGTTCAAGCAATTCTCCTGCCTCAGCCTCCAGAGTAGCTGGGATTACAGGCGTGCACCACCATGTCCGGCTAATTTTTTATATTTTTAGTAGAGGCGGGCTTTACCATGTTCGCCAGACTGGTCTTGAAATCCTAACCTCGTGATCCACCCACCTCAGCCTCCCAAAGTGCTGGGATTATAGGCGTGAGCCACCGTGTCCAACAGTGAATTATCTCTTAAGGTTGTCTATTTATTTATTGTAGTTTTAATGTGTTACAGCATAATGTAGATGTGAATCCTGTTTCCCATTTTAAACAAATACTCTTCAGTTTTTAAATTTTCATTTGTTAATTTTAATTTCATAAATGTTTAAAGCATTTGCATTAAATCTCCAAATATTTTAATAATTTTACTCGACTCCACTCAAAACTGAGCAGATAACTTAGGTTTAAAGTTCAACCATTATACATAACGTGATGGTTTTTAGTGTATTTACTGAGCTCTGCAATCATTCAAATAATCTACTTTTAACACAATGTGAAATTACATGGAACTCACCTGTACTCATTCTCTTCTACCATTTTCTCAAGCATACTGGCTCTAAATGCCTCAAAACATATATCCTATTCTACTTTCAAAGATCTCTGGTGACTGACTGCCAACTCCTTTCTATCATAAGAACTCTTCTTCCCACTATTCTAAAGGTACTATTTCCGTTATTTAAACTATTTCCTGAAATCTCACTCAACTAAACATACTTTCTGCAAGCTGACTATTAACAATGTGTTGTTAATGTGTTGTCCCAACACATACTTATAAAAAATTTAGAATATAAAGATAAACCTAGATTGTTTTAAGTATTGATGACATCATTAGTCTGAGTCTGAAAATGGTTACTTCCCATTTGAATATCACTGGTAAAAGAGCAGAAAGAGTATGAAATACAAGTAGAAGAGTGATCTACAAAGTCTTATAAGTAATTTATAGAACTCTTTATTAAACATATTAAAGATATAAAACATTTCCTATTTAACAAAAATTGAGTAAAACTTTTGACACATTAGAAAGCCATTTGTCCCCATCATTAACACTACGCCAGATTACAATACTAAAATAAAGGATATCTGTGTTTAATATTTTAAAATCCCTCAAAGCTTGAAAGTTTACTTTGAGATACTGCTTTTAAATCCTTTCTTTCTAGTTTTGTACATTTAATGTTTTTCAAAGCATGCTTGCAGAGGATACGAACAGCTATTATCAACTCTTACCCTTTTATGAGATGAGAAAATCAAGACATCCTTTAAGCCACCAAATGGTTTTGCTAAGTCAAAAATTTCTTCTGTAGAATATCCTTTATTAGGTAAATTAGAGATAAGCATCACACACATTTCTTCTGTTTCCTTCAAAACAAATTTTTAAAACCTGACATTAAAATTTCTTTAATTGCTTTTATGTTTACTTAAGTTTATATTGCATGCAATATTATGTTAGTATATAGTTGCATTGAATACTGAGGAAAGTCTGATAAATTTAGGAAGCCGGTCTGAACCTCAAATTAAAAAGAAAACCAAAAAAACTTGCAAATTAACACTCTTCAGCAGTACACAGACTAACTGTAGTTATACCATGTGTCATCTAGTCCAGGTCTGCTGGTATCTTTTTCACTCACTGTTCTTTTATTTTTTATTTTATTTTATTTTTTTTTGAGGGGAGAGGGGGACATTTGCTTTCGTTTTTGGAGACAGTCTTGCTCTGTCACCCAGGCTGGAGTGCAGTGGTACGATCTTGGCTCACAACAACCTCTGTCTCCCAGGTTCAAGTCATTCTTGTGTCTTAGCCACCCGAGCAGCTGTCACCCATTGTTTTAAAACACAAGTTCATCTGTTTCTGACTACAACTCCTTCCTTTAAAATACTGTCACCATTCCTGTGCCTTGTGATAATATCCCCAAGTTCCATTAACAGTGGGTAACCTTTTATCTCCCCAAATAAGATAATCACTTTTAGGCAATATACATAACAAAAAAGTTCCTGAGAGTCTTTATCCCACAACCCAATCCTCAATGCAATTAAGCACTTTATTTCCTGCTACCCTTTTTCTCAGATCTATTTTATTCCTCAAGATGACTCTCTCATCAATGCCAATTATTCCTTTCATAGTTATTGGGGAAGTTTTTAAAAATGATGTGCTATAGTCAACCCAGCAATTTTTTATCTCGTGGGGGAAAAAAGGAAGTTACAATTTTCATAAACCAGTTTAGTGTGACTTTACACTAAATTGGTGCTATAAAATACTCTTCCTAAATTAAGACTTATTACGTAGTTACTACTTGAAGAATGGATCTACCAGACAAAAATAAACTTATGTTCAACACCTGAATGATCTCAAAATCTACACCAAAATGTAAATTAATGACATTGTAATATATTCATAGTAATAGATATAAACACAAGAAAAGAATATATTAAGTAAACTTTATGTCCTTTAAGTAAAACTGCAAACTCCACTTGCCTCTCTAAAAATGCAAACAACTGATATTCTAACTATTAACATATCTTTCATTTAACTCTAAGGAAAAAACTAGATTTTACTAAATTCTACTGATTCTAATTTGACCAACTACTGTCTACCCAAACCCATTTTGGCCTAAACATGTTCTCAGTGAAAAGTAATCTTCAATAAAAACATGTACATTTGTTGATGATCCGTTCCTAATTTTTGTGACTTACACTGCACCTCAGCCTCAGGGTTTCTAAGCTAAAAAATCAATTTTTTTCTCTTTTCCATTTTAAAAGTGACAAATGACTGGAATTTCTCACATGCCAAATACTGTGCAGTTTTTACCTGGGTTTATGAGAAAAATATTTTTTCTTAAAATTTCTTAAGCTTTAAGAACTAAATAAAATACAAAAACTCACCTTGCTAACTGGTTCATTTTCTGTGGTCTCCAAAGCAGCTTCTTAATACAAAATAAAATTTAAAATAATGCAGAAATATTTATCAAGATCCTACTTTATTCCATAGTAGATTAAACAGTAGGTACATGAAAATGTGTAATACAACAAAATACTACATAATTTGTACAAAATAACTATAAAGTGATACTGACTTTTAAAAAAACATTTAAATTTCATTCTTTCTGAGATCAAAATTTCATCTTAAGAGATATAGTAAAGACATGAATCATAGTATTCTTAATTTCACTTAGGTATGGTATTGGTAATTAAAATAAGTAAATGTGTTGGGGGGGGATACAAAATTAAGCATTTATTTTCTAAAAATTTTAATTTTCCTTCCATCTTTAAACATAGAAGAACAAAATAAAATTCCTATTGACCTACCAGAAATAGCTTCTTTAGCACAGTTTTCAGTGGCTTTGGCTTCCATACTGGTCTTTACTTCAGAGTTTTCTGCATGAAATAGTCTGCTTTAATAGTCTAGTAAAACACTAATATAATTAAACTAATGAACCTAAACAGGAACTTAAGCTAGTTTATTTTGACATTTCAAGTCTCCTTAGGCTGACCTGACTTAAGTTAAACATCTCTCTTTGAAAAACAAAACAGCAAACCCCACTTTGATAATTTTTAGGCAAAAGATTCAGAATATACCTTCGAGATGACCTAAAGAAAATAAATGGACACATAGAGGGGAACAACACACACTGGGGCCCATAGGAGGGAGGAGGATAGGAGGAGGGAGAGGATCAGGAAAAATAACTAATGGATACTAGGCTTAAAACCTGGGTGATGAAATAATCTATACAACAAACCCCCATGACAAATGTATACCTATGTAACAAACTTGCACATGTGCCACTAAACTTAAAATAAAAAGTTAAAAAAAGAAAAGAAAGCACTGAATGACCACATTTCAAGCTTACCTGGTACTGTAGCAGGTTTGTTAGAGTCTTTGTTTTTGACATTCCCAGTCTTTTTGGCTTCTAGAGACTTCTTTCCACCAGATTTTGCTTAAAGTACAGTGAGCCATTATTCTAAAGGTCTGTTAAATCATTTAGCATGTTTCACACTAATGTATTAGTAAATTAGTTTGACTTTATTACAAAAGCAGCTCTTTTCCAATATTCAGTATTTTTATTTATCTTCAGTACCACTTTCTCAATAAGATAAAAAGCAAATTTAAGTCAAGATACAATTTTTTGGTGATGCCCTTTAATGAGCCACATGTTTAACCTTCATGTGGTAGATCAACATCATAATCACACACACTAAAATATTACTATGTAATTTTTGCAAAGATTCTTTAGGATTAGTCTATTAGGAAAGCTACAACTAAAAAGATGGCTCTAGTTACAAGGTGCTACATCTAAATAGTGTTCCATTTCTTTGCTGAAAACAAATGCACTCCTAACATAATCTTTTAAAAGTAACAAGCATCTAAGAAATTGTACAAACTGGAGATGACAATATGAATTGACAGCTCTAAAAAAATAGGGAAACAAAGATTAAACCATTCAATGGAGGGAATGACAGAACAACCTGTGATTACAAGGCTGTCAAAAATGTAGTTATATAGCTGTATATACATATATGTGATTGTTTACATGCACAAAAATTATCTGCCAAAGACCAAAGTAGCAAAGAAATTCCAACAAAATGGGTCAGGTTTTAAATATCAAAGAAGTATCTACTAAACTCTTGAAGTATTAGATGATAACAATTATTATATGAATTTAAAACATGAATAAAGAATAAATAAAATCTCTCCTTCCCAGTAGTCTTACCTGTTTTGATTGAAGCTTTATTACCTTTAGCGGCTACCGTTACCACAGATTTTACAGAACTTGCTGATTTCCCTAAATCACAAAAGCTACAGTCAAAACTGGTTTACTTAACTAGTATTAACAATCCCCAAAGAATCTCACACACAAAAAAATGTAAGAATAGACTATATTTTATTCAAAACGTAAAATGCTATAATCTTTGGGGGCATAGGCCATTTTCTAAATCTAGCAATGATGGTAATTTCTTCAGAAAAAAAGAGATCATTGAAGTAAGAATTCAACTCCCTACTGAGGTATAGATCAAACATCCCTAATCTGAAAATCCAAAATGAAATGTTTCAAAACCTGAAACCCTGAGTGCTGCTGACATGACACCACAAGTGGAAAATTCCCACATAAGTATACTTAAAAAAAACTTTGTTTCATGCACAAAATTAAAACATTATATAAAATTGCCTTCAGGCTATGTATATAAGGTGTATATGAAATAGAAATGAATTTCACATTTAGACTTGGATCCCATCCCCCAGTATCTCATTATGTATATGCAAATATTCCAAAATCTAAAACACTTCTGCTCCCAACCATTTTGGTTAAGGGATATTCAACCTGTACTTAAAACAGCATTCATGTAAGTTAAATAAATTTCTGAATGTATGGATCAACTAGAAACAAAATTAGTCATTCCAAGGACATAAAACAATCCCATACTTTTAGTAATTCCAAAAGCAATTAAACCTAGATCCTCCCAATCCATGCTTCCATGGCTCCTAATTTATTAAAATGCATTCAAGAACTCTTATATCATGGTCAGGTCATATAAAGATTATTTAACTCATTCCTACAGTTTCCTAGCTGTACAAGACTATTTAAATTGCTCTGACCATTATTTGTACCTACGTATCTATTACTATGGCCTATTTTCCAAGATGGTGCTATTTATAAAGATGTGATCATCAAAGTGTTGCAGATCGTCAGACAGCCCAAACCCTTTCCATTCAGAGAGAAACAGATTTAACTCTGAAATTAGGATTCATAACAACTAGGGAGAATGGATGAGGAAAAAGCCCAAGATAAAAAAAATCAATAGATCTGAACTGAATTCCAATTTGTATCAAGAAGCTTTGGGGTACTAACAGATTTGTGTATACATTTCCCTAAATATAAGGGTGGTGACTGCCAAAATTATCTAACAGGAACTTGTAAGAATATAATCATACTTTTAAAAATCCAAAAAAAGAACTCATTGAATATCTACAAAAATCAACTGAAACAGTTTACAAATCCAGCTTTTATATTCAAGACAGTCCATAATCTTTGCTCAAAAAAGAGCAATACAAATCCTTACAGCTTGTCACACCCAACTTGTCAATTCTTGATCATTCACGACTTTTGCCACACTGTAGTAAGCTGAGCCTCGGTGAGCCCTTAAGGCATTTTTTTCACTATCCTATGTTATTATCACAAGTCAATTCATTTTATAACTTCTATCTGGGTACTAGGACTTAAGGAAAAAATAAAAAATAGCCAGCATAATTTCGAACAGCAAAGGGGTGGCCATCAGTGTTAAGAGTCAATTTACCACATCCCAAGTGACTCCCATACACTTAGTATCAAAATAACATCAAAGTGTTAGCAAAATTAATGCAGCTTCAAGACAAGTTTCCTAGCCACCCATGATCCACTCAAATTACTGCTTCTAAGAAACTACTATATGAAAATTCTGAATCTGCCATTAACAATGATTTTTGCCAGTTCAAGGCCGTTTCCTTTCCTTTTTAATATTATATGAAAGATTATTTGTTTATTTATTTACTTCAGACAGTCTCGCTCTGTCGCAGAGTGCAGTGGTGAGATCTCAGCTCACTGCAACTTCTGCCTCCCAGCTTCAAGGGATTCTCCTATCCCAGCCTCCCGAGTAGCTAAGATTACAGATGTGCACCACCAGCTCCTGGCTAATTTTTTTGTATTTTTAGTAGAGACAGGATTTCACCAGTTGGCCAGGCTGGACTCGACATCCTGACTTAAGGTGATCCACCCCGCCTTGGCCTCCCAAAATGCTGGGATTACTGGGGGTGAGTCACCATGCCTGGCTCCAAAGATAATTTAATACATTGATCTCTATCCATTTAAGAGATGACCTTGAATTAATGAAGATTTAGTAGAAATGGGAGAAAAACTGTAAAAGAGTATGCCAGGGAAAAGAGAAAAAATAATTACTTAAAATCCCACTGTAGCTCACAAAAACTACAAGGGATCATGTTTATAATTTAAACTATTGTGTAAAAGAAAGCAGGGAGAATTCAATAAAAGAAAAAGAGGAAAATATGTGTTATTCATCATGAGAAATATTTTATCCACTTAAATGATTGCAATAATTACTAAAGAGCATTATCTAGTATATATCATTTCTCTTAACTGCTAGATGATTATAAATCTCAAAGATTAGCATGCATTCAATACAGACTGTCACGTGGAATCCAAGACTACTGCCATATAATTATTAAATAAATTAAAGTTAACTGATAGTCTAGAATCCTAATTTTTAAAAAACATACCTGCAGATTTGTTTACTTTGGCTACAGATGCCTTGGTTTGTCCAGTTTTGGCTAAAATAACAAGAAAAACATTTAAGTACTACATTATAAGTAACATCATTTGGCTTTAGTTAAAAGTCAACCTAGTAATAATTTCAAAGGAACCCTGCAAGAAACATCGCTATACTCACGTCTGTATGTCTATAGAATTATTATGGGGGCAAATTCTTAGATATGAACTTGATGTGTCAAAAGGCATACAGATTTAAATTTTAACAATTAATATTAGACTTACTTCCAAAAAGGCTGGACTAGTTAATAGTCCTATGAAAGTGTAGGGATTATTCGCCATTTCTAAACACACACAATATTATCATGTCAAAAGCCTAACATGGTAATTAACATGATCACCCTTCCCAATGTGAAAAGAAAACTGGTAGGATTAATTTTTTTTCTCTAATTGTAAGTGTAGTTGTATCCATTTTCTTATGTTTAAAAGTCATCTCTACTTCCTTCTCTATAATCTGCCTAATCATACTATTTTCCAATTTATATTTTGGGTTATTGAGGCTTCTTATTTTTTATTAGAGTTCCTTATATATTAAGAAACTTAATCTGTATCACATAGCTTAACAATTTTCTTAAAAAAGACACTCAAAATGCTTATGCAGTAATACTTTTTATGTAGTCAAATGTCTCCCTGATTGGGAAGGACTTCTCAACCTAAAATTTTACAAAAATATTCTTCACACTTAAAGAATACTGTTACCATCTTATGTATCACAGTAAATCTTTGATCCAACTGCAGTTTGATGTAAGTATTTTTACTTTTTTTTTTTTTTTTTGAGACAGAGTCCTGCTCTGTTGCCCAGGCTGGAGTCCAGTGGCATAATCTCAGCTCACTACAACCTCTGCCTTGCTGGTTCAAGCGATTCTCATGCCTCAGCCTCCCAAGTACCTGGGTCTACAGGAGACCACCACCACTCCCAGTTTATATTTGTATTTTTAGTAGAGACAGGATTTTACTATGTTGGCCAGGCTGGTCTCAAATTCCTGGCCTCAAGTGATCCACTCACCTTGGCCTCCCAAAATGCTGAGATCATAAGCATGAGTAAAAAAAAGTAGCTAGTTAATGTAACGCATAATGAATCTTTTCCCCACGAATATGAAATGTTAACATAAAAATTTTCTTGGCATACACTGCAGGGGAACACGGGTAAAAAAGATAAGAGTAAAAAAAATTTACTTATGTCCCATACGTTTTGGGAAATATCCCTGGACTCTCTCGTGTCCTACTTTTTGTCTATGTAACTATACGAAACTATTCTAAATCTTTTAACTTTGTAATATATTTTAATATTTATTATGGATAGACTGTTTTCATTGTTTCCTTTAAAGAATTGTCCTGCCTATTATTTTATGTGAATTTCTTATATAAACTCATTATCAGCCTATGTTAATTAAAATTTTTTTTTTTTTTTGCTATTCTTCTTTATACTTCATGTATAAAGAAAAAAGAGGTTTAGCTGGACGAGGTGGCTCTGGCCAGGAGGATGAGGTGGAAGAATCACCTGAACCTGGGAGGTGGAGGTTGCAGTGAACCGACATTGTGCAACTGAACTCCAGCCTGGGCAGGAGGAAGAGGAAAAGGAGGAGGCAGAAGAGGAGGAGGAGGAGGAGGAGGAGAAGGAGGAGGAGGAGGAGGAGGAGGAGGAGGAAGCAGAGGCAGCGGCAGCGAGGCGGAGATGGAGGAGGATGAGGAGAAGGAGAAGCAGCAGCAGCAGCAGTAGCAGTAAAGAAGAATAAAAGAAGAAAAGGCATTTTATAAGGGTGAGGCTTTCTATCCAAGAATGTCATTTTTTTTCATTTAAGACTCATTCTATGCCTTTTAATATTTTAGTTGTCTTTTTTTAACTTCTACCACTTTTATTATTGTAAATGAACTATTTAATATTAGATTACCTAAGGAGCTCTTCTTTATAAATAAGGCAATTAAATATTACATATTAAGAATTAAGATGGGTAATTATAATAAAATAGCATTTTATAATTGATTCTCTTGGGTTTTACATCATACTATCATATTTGCAAATAATGGTGTATCTTACTTTCCAATTCCCATGCCTCTGTAATTACACTGTACTGGTTAATGGTTATTAGTTTTAAAAAACGTTTATTTTAACTCATAGATGTGTTGATGCACATTCTTAGTTCCCAACCTTAATGAGAACGCATCTAATGCATTATTAAGCATATGCTGGCTTTTAACTTATGTGCATTTGTGTATGTATGTGTGCATGTAAGAGTATATATACACAAATACACATATTTAAGGAACTAATTTGTTTGTTTTGAGACAGGGTCTCACTCTGTTGCATACGTTGGGATACAGTAGCATCCCAGAGAAGTACAGTAACTCTGTTGCATACAGTAGCACAATCACAGCTCAATGAAGCCTCAACCTCCCGGGCTCAAGCAATCCTCCCACCTCAGCCTTGCGAGTAGCTGGGACTACAGACACACACCAACATGCCCAGATAATTTCTTAATTTCTGATACAGACTGAGTCTCACTATGTGGTCCACACTAAGAATTATATTTTTAAATGCTAGAAATGGATGTTGAACTTAATATCCTTTTCAGTATTTACAGAAAGGATTGTAAGTTCTTTTTCTAATATGGTAGAATTGAATTAACAGATTTCTTCATTCTGAACCATCTTTATATTTCCAATATGATCCTCTCTTGTGCACAGACCATTATTCATCTAAAGTACTCGCAGACACTATGTTAAAATTTTACACTAAGATTTAACATTAATATTTCTAAATATAATTGTTCTATAGTTTTAATCCATTATGAAAGCTCTGTCAGCATTTTAAAAATATTTCTTTAACTTTTACTTTTGAGATAACTGTAAATTCACATGGAGTTGCATGAAATGAGGGAGAGACCCCCATATACCCTTCACCCAGTTTACCACCAATTAGTGACACTTTGTGTAACTGTTGTACAGTATCACAGACAGAAAATCAACACAAATAGATTTTACTCATACTGAATGAAATGTGTACTTAGCTCTGCAAAATTTTATCACAGGTGAAGATGAGTGTGACTGCCACCAGCCAAGATACAGAACAGTTCCTTCATACCTCTTCTAAAACCCATTTATAGCAACAGCCACCTCCCTCCCACCAACCCTTATAATCACTAATCTGTTCTCTCTGTAATTTCATTTCAATATGACATATGAAATTTTATAACATAAAACTTTTTTAAATAGCCACTTAACCATTGAAGAACATTTGGGTTATTTCCAGCTTGGGGCTATTATAAACAAAGTACCCATAAATATTCGTGGATAGGCCTTTGTATGAGCCTAAGTTTTCATTTATCTGGGATAAGTGGATTAAGAGTTTAAGTGATAAGTAACATGGTAAGCACACGTTTAGTTTCTGTTAAGTTAAAACTGCCCTACTCTTTTCCAGAATGGCTGTACTAGTTCACAATTGCTCTTGCACGCAATGTATGAGTTTCTCCACATACTCATCAGTATTTGGTGCTATCATTATTTTTTATTTTATCCATTCTGATAGGTGTGTAATGTCTTTGTCAGTATTTCATGTATTAGCCTATTTCCCCACCCTTTCTCATTCCCCTTTTATAGGAAGCTATCCCTTCCCCTGAATGCCATAGTATAGCTGAAATTGATATTGTTTCCTTAAAGATTTGGTGGAACTTACATGTGGAAGTTCCCAAAGGTGAGCAGAGTGCTTTTACTGGGAAAATAACTGACTTAAGCAAACCAAGAGGTGATCTCTGGATGGTGTGAATCACTTTCTTTAAACATTTTCTGAAATATTTCAAACTTTTGACAATAAACATTTATTACCTTTAAATTAGATTTAAAAGAAAGTCATTTTCAGCTGGGAATTGAAAAGGCAAAAAGAAAAGGGTACATATTATTTCTAAAAAAGAGAAAAGCCATAAAATCTTACAGAAAAATCATTCGATCAAGGAATTTTCATCAGAAATAAGCCTTACAGGATAAAACTGGAATCTGTCCCCCAACTTGCCCCTAAAAAAGTCTTAACTGACTTTTTATCTTCAGTACCTTGTCTGGGACCTATTAAGTGCTTACTAAATAAAGTTATGTGAAGTCAGACATCAATTCCATGCAAATATGCAGCAAAAATAAACCACCAAGGAATAAGGTAACATGGAAAATAAACTATTCTGAGTGGCTGAAAAATAACACACAGTTGACTGTCAAGGGGTTCAAAAGATAATCTGCAATCAAAGGGCCAAGAATAATTTATGAAAAGCTAAAGAATTTGGATTTTTTTCCATTGATCGCTAGAAGGAGAATGATCAGATCTGCTTTAAAGAGACCTCTGGGCAACAAAGCGTATAATAAAGCAGTCAGGAGGCTATCTTCAAAAGTTCAAATGTGAAGAGGATGGGTCTGAATGAAAAGGAGTTGCAGGCATGATGGAGCTATGTATAAAGAATCTGAAAGTTGAAGCAGATTCAAGCGAAAACTAATATGGATCTGCCACTGACTGGCTGAAAAGAAGAAGGATGTTATTTAAATCTGAATCATGTCAGACAGAAGGAAAGAGAAGACAGGGTTAAGAATTACCCTACAGGATGATTGATGGTAACTGTTAAATCATATAAGAAAATGAGAAGAGTATACTCGAGGGGATAGAAGAGTTTATGTATGTATGGGAGATGCCCTTAAAGACAAAGAGGAAAAGATATCATCCAGGAAGAGGGCCAGGCGCAGTGGCTCACACCTGTAATCCCAGCATTTTGGGAGGCCGAGGTGGGCAGATCACTTAAGGTCAGGAGTTCGAGACCAGCCTGGCCAACATGTTAGAATCCCATCTCTACCAAAAAAAACCCAAAAATTAGCCAGGCATAGTGTCACATACCTGTAATTCCAGCTACTCAAGAGGCTGTGGCAGGAGAATCACTTGAACCTGGGAGGCAAGGGTTGCAGTGAGCCAAGAGCATGCCACTGTACTCCAGCCTAGGCAACAGAGTGAAACTCCATTTCAAAAAAAGAAAAAAGAAGAAACCACCCAGGAGGAAAAGCATGATGTGAAAAGAGGAATAGATTGATTGTTAGGAAAACTAGAAAGGCAGGAGAAAACAAAAAGTGATCCAGGAGATCAAGAAGTTTTCATTCTTAAGGGAGGTAATTTAGTATATGCATAAAGCTTTGGAATCATAAAGTTCTGAGTTCAAAATCTAACTCTTCCATGTGGCCCTGAGTGACTCATTTAAACTTAATCTATCTCTTCTAGAAAATGAGAACAAGATATATTTTTTGAGATGGAGTCTCGCTCTTGTCACCCAGGCTGCAGTGAAGTGGCACAATCTTTTCTCACTACAATCTCTGCCTCCCAGGTTCTCCTGCCTCAACCTCCCGAGTAGCTGAGATTACAGACGCCCACCACCACACCTGGCTAACTTTTTTATTTTTAGTAGAGACAGGGTTTCACCATGTTGGCCAGGTTGACCTCGAACTCCCGACCTCAGGTGATCCACCCACCTTGACCTCCCGAAGTGACAGGATTACAGGCATAAGCCACCAAACCACGGCCAAACAATATTAACTGTAACTCAAATGACGGTTTGAAAGATTAAACAAAGTAACATAAATATACTATGTTCCCAGCAAAAATATCATACCCTCAAATGTTAGGCTCCTTTTCATTGTTTTCTCTCTTCTGGTACAGATTGTGTTGGTAGGCCTACTTAGTAAGTAATTTTTACCTTATTTTGTACTAAATTCTAACTCTCAATCACACTAATCCTGCATTACCTTTTCGCTGGTTCTGCTTTTTGCTTTGTGTCACAGAACTTCTCATTTTCTAAAACACATATTATTTAATGTTTATTTTATGTTTAATGTTTGTCATCTCAAGTTAAAAATGTAAAGTGTCTGGGGACAGGAATGCCTATTTGGTCCACTAATACATCCTAAGCCTCTACAAAGTGCCCCCATCATGGTCATATAATAGGTACTCAATAATTACTATTTTTCTTTTTAATTAGTACCAGGTAAGAGCTCTAAATGTTTCCATTTATGATCAAATTACACTCTTGCTTCCTCCCTGTGCTTATAATCAAAATTATCCTTAAAACTGCCTGAATTCATTTTCCCATCACTCTTTAATCTGAGCGGATCTCAAAAAATTATCACGTACCCTTCTTTCTCATCTATCACTTTCTCACTCCTATTTACAAGTTTTCTTTTCTTTCCACATTTATTTTAGGAGGAATTACTAAGCTTTCCAAAATTTAGACCTTAAATTTTTAAAACTACACAAATATCTCACTTTCAATGCTATATGATTGGCAAACTAAAGAGTATCTCCAGCTGATACCTGTGACAGCTGAAATTTGGTAATATTGAAATCTAAGGTCCTAACCCCAAATTCAAATGCACCACTGTGTCTGAGTTTTCCAGTTGTAATCAAAACTATAATCGCATTCAGTAAAACCTATCAGGACTGAAACTCTGAAATTTTTTACTTGCTTAAAAAATTTTTTAAACTCATTTACTGAAAAATTCCATATAACAAAATGCAAATGCTACCTCCCACATCACTTAAATTAACCTTTTTCACATCAGGTCCTAATCATTCCAAAGTGAGGCCCAATTGTGTTTTCTCAATGGGATTTTAAAATCTCTCCAATTTATCCAATTATATAAGAATCCTAAACAATCAGTGAGAGCCTCCATATTCTCTACTGCAATTTCCCAGAGTCTGTACCAATTGTTACTAACTCTTACACAGAAAAACTGGAGTGCTCTTCTGCCTAGCTCAGGAAACAGTGGACTAAATAAAGCTAAATAGGTTTCTTTCCTGAAGGACTTCATAAAATGGAAGTGTTCTGTGAATTATTATTTCAAAAGAAAAATAAACGGCTGTAACACATATCACAAACTTTCTTACCCAAAACATCTTTTAGAAATTACTCTTTATCATGACACATTTTGAAAAATGCTACTAATGAGGTCAAATTTGAAAACTTCTCAGCATGACCCTTCAAGGCCTTCAACAGAGTAATTCAACTTTGTTACCTTCGTTATATGTCCCCCACATGAAGTAATTTTCTGCCTCTACATTTTACCTCTTCATATAACAACACCTAATTTAAAATCTTAATAAAAACGTACTGCCTTCCAGAAGCCATCCACAGTATGTCCGCTAACCTTCAATACTTCAGTAGTCTACACAACTAAATATTATGCGGCAAAGAGATATTCCATACAACCCAACATTTCCATCACTAGTAAAACTTAGTGTCTAAATTCTTACCTTATTTTGGATAGAAAACCAAAACACACTGTATTTTTGCCTTACCCAAATAGTACACACAAAACACAATGTAAGTTGCTAAACAGAATTTTGTGTCTGCCTTATTTTAGCTTTTCTTTCTTATCTTTCACTATCAAGCTGTTTATTCTCACTAGCACTAGTCTCAAGACTGTATGTTTTGGCAGCAACTTCTTCCTACCTTTCTAATCCTAAATGGACTAAGAAAAAAGAGAACTCGAATTATTACAACTGTATGCAAAACTTGTTTAACTAGATTCACAATGATGGCCTCATGTAGTTTCCCGAGTATAAAGAAATAGCTTTTAGCACATGAGTGTGATAACACCTATTTCTGGTTAGTCTTTTTTGTTTGCTTTTTGGCTCTCAATTAACCTTCAAAATCAAAGGGGACCAGATAAGCAATCTTAACATACCTTTCTTATGTTTTGTCTTGTGGGTTTATCGGGAGGGGATGGAGGGAGGTATTGCATAACTAACCTAAACATGTAAAAAACAGCTATTAACTGTGGAACTATGATAGACATTTCACATACATTATCTCATAGTTTTGTTATATTTACTCCAGAAGAGATTCTGTAATTATACAGCACTAAATTTTAACCACCTGCTTAATACAGGGACCAATTAAAGAATCTAATTTGGATCTCTTTCATTAAAGTACAACAGTGTCTTCCAAGCATCATCATCTAAGTTTCTACTAAACTGACAAGACACACTCATTTGAAAGAATATTAAAAGTAACAACTTACCAGCAGAAGTTGAAGTAACAATTTCAACAGCTTTCGAAGCATCTGTATCTTTTCTATTTAAATGAAGAAAAAATTTAGCAGCCACTTAGGAATTCTAAGTTCTACAAAATCCTAAAAATGTAATATTTACATCTAAAAACGTTTAAACTAATTCAACTGGAGTGATGTCCCACTTAAACTGTAGTTATGGTGATAAAAGTATTAAAAATGCAGTTTTTTAAATATTAAAATTTCTTGTCATATACATATTCATTCTCACACATGAAATCATAAAGTCACTTACTTTAAGGTAGATGCAGATACTTTCTTTGACTCCAAAGCCTTTTTCTTCACCTCTTTGTTCTGTGTAGGAAAAATATTTTGAACAAAAGGAATTTAGTAAAAAGCAATTTAGAAAATACAGAACAAGAAAAATCTAAAATCTTCCTAAAGTATACATGCTTATTACCTTTTTCTATTTATAAAGACATTTTTTTCCCATTTGTGACTACACAGCCTAATTTTACATCTCATCTTTTACAACTCATCTGTATTTACTTATCATTAACTGCAGCAGTCTACCCTTATCCAAGACCCCCAGTGGATGCCTTCAAACAGTGCTAGTACTGAACCCTATATATGCAATGTTTTCCCCCTATATTTACATGTAAGTTTAACTTCTAAATTAGGCACAATAAGAGATCAACAATAAAACAGAACAGTGCTCCCTTCAGCAGCACATATACTAAAATTAGAATGACACAGTAATTACTATGGCCCCTGTGCAAGGATGACACGCATATTTGTTAGGCATTCCATATTTTAAATTAAAAAAATATATAACAGTTTTAACAATATAGTGCAATAAAACTTACATGAGGTCTATCAAAATATCTTACTATACTGTAGATCTTAGCAACTTCAGCATACAATTTTTTTCTTTCCTTAATCAAAAACTTTCACCTTTTCACTTAAAGGAAGCATTTTACAGCCTCTCTTTGGCCTATCCATATTGCCAGTATCACCATACTTGCACTTTAGGACCATTATTAAGTAAAATGAGGGTTATTTAAACACAAGCACTGCAATAAAGTGACTGTCAATCTGATATCCAAGACAGCTATTAAGTGACTAATGGGCAGGTAGCATATAAAGTGTGGATAATAAATACTCTGGACAAAGTAATGATTCACAGCCCCAGTAAGCTGGAGCTGGACCGCATGGAATTTCATCATGCTACTCAGAATGGGGCACAATTTAAAACATGTTAATTATTTCTGGAATTTTCTATTCAGTATTTTCAAACCACAATTGACCACTGAAATTGCAAAGCCAAGCCTCAGATAAGGAACTACTGTTTATCTTTTAACAACATAGTTTCTTACAGCACTGTGACATTTCAGATATCTAAAGTGCAACTGTTATCACTCTGGTCTAACCTACTACCATCTTTTCCTTTGATTACTACAGTTGCCTCCTAATGGTCTTGGTGCTTCAGTCCTTGCCATTCTACCCTCTCTCTAATCACAACATAAAACCAGACTGAACCTGCCATTCCTCAACTCGAAACTCTTCATGAGACTCAAGGAAAAAACCCAATACTTACAACGGCCTCTGAGAATTTGTAACATATGTTTCACCTACCTTCTACTCCCAAACCACAACATACTTCTTCCTATTCTTCACTCCAACCCCAAGCATCCTTTCTACTCCTCAAAACTATACAGGTATAGCTTTTTCAGGTGTTATTCCTTCTGTCTGGCATGCTCTCAATCCAGGACATGGTTTGTTCCCACATCTTTTTCAAGTGTTGTGCTCAAGTATCACCTTTTCAATGAGATCTTCCCAACTACCTTACTGAAAGCTGCACAGCTCCTCATTTCCTACAAGAGTACTTCTATTCCCATATCCTGATATTTTTCACCACAGTACTTGTTGAAAACAAACATAATATGCACGTATTTTTAATTTGTGTTTTCTCTCTCCCTACCCCTTGAAGTTAAAACTGTGAGACCAGGAACTTTGTTTTCTTCAGTATTCTATTCACAGTGCATAAAGTCATGCTTGAATATTCAGTAAATATTTGTTGACTTGATCTGAATTTCATCATAACTGTTCTCATGGAATTTTACAATTTCTGTTCTTTTTGGGCATTCTTGTCATTTCCTTTGGCACTATAGGGAATTTTATCCCACACGTTCCCTCAATAATTTAGAAGAAATTCATTCTATTTCTATTCCACTAATGGTAATTTTCAATTTTAAAAGAAATTTGAAACTACTAAGTTCCAATGTATAAGTTTAAACATTTAGCCTTTAATCCTTGGCTACATTCCAATTTTTGATTATATATTTTAAATTAAAACTATCTTTCTAGTAATTTTAAGTGATCTTTTTTGAAATTTTATAAAAATGATTTAGCTTTTAGTCTATGTTTAAGTGGTTTCATTGTTCACTGACAACATTTTAGATAATAACTTCTTCAGGCCGGGCATGGTGGCTCACGCCTGTAATCCCAGCACTTTGGGAAGCCAAGGCAGGCAGATCATGAGGTCAGAAGATAGAGACCATCTAACACAGAGAAACCCCATCTCTACTAAAAATACAAAACAATTAGTGGGGCATGGTGGCACACGACTGTAGTCCCAGCTACTCGAGAGGCTGAGGCAAGAGAATCACTTGAACCTGGGAGCTGGAGGTTGCAGTGAGCTGAGATCACACCACTGCACTCCAGCCTGGGCGACAGAGAGAGACTCCGTCTCATTAAAAAAAAAAAATTCCTTCTCCATTTCTTAAGTTCTTCATTTTAATGTTTTGGAAGAACATGCATTAGTGAAATATCTTCTAAGCCCATGCATGTCTGAGAATAAATGCTGTCCAAACACTCACCTTAGGATTCCACTTGAAATGAATGTAATTGGTTACAATAAATCACAACCTTTTTCCCATCCAACTCTCAAGAACGGGTTGTTTTACTATCTAAGGCTAGACCATTTCTTTGTATGAACTGTTTTCTGCCTAGATCACTTTAAGACGCCCCACCATAACCATGGAATTTAAAATCCTCAGTATTTAAGTGATGTCTGTTGAGTCTGATCAGCAGACTCTGGTCGAGTGGCGGATCAAAAATTACGCTGACACAGGTTTTTGCCTGAGAGAGCGCAGCTGGGGGGCTTACACAGCTTGGACACTGCTCAAAAGGGAGTGTCACCATGCAGCCCCAACAAGCCAGAGAAGCTCATTTATTTAGTACAGATTTAACAACAAAGGTCTTGAGTAAACACCATTACTGGGTAATTAACACTGCCGACTCCCCCCCACACCAGTAGAACTGCGCGCAAGAAATAGGTAAACAAACTTATTTAGATAAATTCCTTTGCACTCCCTAGTAACTTGCTCTTTGCCCTAGCCCCAAGATAAGAGAATTTAGCCACCTTCAGACACAACCCTGTCCTGAGGCTTTTGCAAAACCTTCCAGCCTTCCAAGAAGGTTTGCATCTTTCTCTGTAATCTTCCCCTCCACCTTGACCAATCTCCTACATCTCCCCCTTTTCTGTTTTTTTTTTTTGCAACAGGTTTTGTTGATTGAAGAGTACAGATGTGTACAGCAACAAGTTTGTCAGGCGCAGTAGTTATAAGTCGTGTTCCAGTTTTGCATCCTAGAATTAGTAAGTAACATAAGATAAACATGAATATAATCGCTAACATTCTTTTCCAATCAAGGAGTGACCCCAAGGAGTGGCGGTCAATCCAAGAGAGATGTTCTTGCGTACCCTTCCATATGGCTGTTTGTTGGGCATGTAGATCTGGCGTTTAGGGATTCTAGAATTTTAGTTTTAAGTTGCTTTATGTCTGCAGTAAAATCATGTAAGATTCCCCAGAGGTGTTGTTTCATTTCATCCCAACGATGTATTGATTGATTCCAAGGTAGAGAGGTGACACAGATATGCTTATGCTCCCAGTCACAATTTAATTGCTGACGGAATGCCAGTGCATCTTGTCATTCCCCTACATATTCCAAGGCAGCCTCAAGAGCTTGCAAACATGCAAGAATCTTTTGATCTATACCTTGCTGTAAGAGGAAGGAGTTCATTAGACACATTTCTGGCCAAGTTATCTACAAAAGTAGCTGTCTGCACTGATTCAGTAATAGATGCTACAGCCACATTAGCAGTGCTAGGATGACTATGGTTGAGATTATAAAGGCTGTAAGAGTAACTACGAATCTTTTGTGCCTGACCTAGGACAGGGCACATTCTAAGGTGGCAAGAGCAGAGGAATCTTGCCAATTGTGTATCAAACTGACTGGTAGGAATGCTTCAGATTGTCTTCTTAAAACCATGACACTAGTAATATTTAAATCAGATATACTGTAATTAGGATGCATGAGGCAAACGAAGCCTGTCCTTGGACCTGGGTAACAAACGGGGAGTTTTGGAGTGTAATGGAAATATTGGTTCTCATAAGGAAAACATATGGATGGGTAGTACAAACTGGCACTGGTCTGTGTGATTATGAATAAAGGTCATAATATAATTGTTATGGGAATTATGTTATGGCCCATGCCAGGTGTTAAGAGGGTGCTAAGATGTCCCAGGCACCATAAAGTATACTGGGGTGGCATGGACTCTACTCGGGGTCTGCGATATCCCATTGGCCCAAATCATAGAGGAATGGGATGTGGCTATGAAACCGTTATTGATGCCATGATATATGTGGACATCATTATGACTGCCCTGCAAATGACCATGGAGGCTCCAGTCTAAAATGTTGTAACTGCCTATTAGTGAAGGCTATGGGCTTGTCCCTGGTGACAGAACCCCCAACCAAAGTGGAATCCATTACTTTCCTGGCTTGGTTCTTTAGCACAGGGAGGAATGTTGGAAAAAGTGGCATTGTTTGCGTTGCCCAGTTTGAGGCTATCAGCAACCAAGAATGTTAAGGCATTTCCTTTTATAACTTATACACAGTGGGAGAACAGCAGAGTGATATATTGTGTTACCTGGCACCTTAGTCCAATGTGTGCCATTAACGAGGGACCCCACTGGGGGTAAGTCAATCTCTCCTAGCCAAGCAGTTATGTTATTAGAGGCTGGGAAGGGGATGTGCACCCAGGTAAAGGGTGAAAGAAAGGCAGATCTAAGAGATGGGCCCAAAAGAGTATAGCAGGTACAGGCTGCAGAAAAAGCAAGAGTATAAAAAGGATAAATACCCTATGCGAGTTGCATTGTACAATAGAGGGCATAGCAAGGAAGAAATGATCTGGAGTGAATGGTTTCTGTGTCTGGAGCAGGATTTGCTCAGCCTCGTAAGCTGCCTTCTTCAGCATCCCCCAGGTAAGGTCCAGATCTTGTGTCTTTGAAGGAAGTTGCATCATCTGGGGCTGTAGGTCCTGCAGGTTCATTTTCTTCATCTCTGGTACTGGGCTGGGTCCCAACCACGCCATGGTATGGTTTGATGCATCATGCTGGAATCCAAAGAGGACCTGAAGGGGTATGACCACAAGCATATGCTCTTCCCCATGTTAGCAAATCATTTAGACCACACCATACATTACTATTTCCATCCTTCCATAAACCTGTGGGTTTTATGTCTTGAGAGGTTAGCAAAGTGTTTTTCTATAGTTGATTGATATTTATCATCTAAATTTAAGAAATTAAGGGTAAGTAAGGCTTGTGCTATTAGTGTTGCAGGGTCCTTACTCATACTCCCCCTTTTTCATTTTCTGAGCATACTTTTAAGGGTAGAGTGGGCATGTTCTACTATGGCCTATCCTTGGGGTTATATGGGATGCCTATGGATTGTTGGACGTTCCATGTGTGACAAAATTGTTGAAATTGTGAGCTAGCATAAAGTGGACCATAAGTTTTAATTTTTATGGGCTGCCCTATATAAGCAAAAGTTGTAAGATGTTTAATGACATATCAGGTAGACTCTCCAGGCAGCGCATGTGTGCTAATTAGATGAGACCTGGTATCAACAGATACATGTACCTATCTTAGTTTTCAAATTCAGGGACGTGTGTAACATCTGTTTGCCATAATCGATTAGGTTCTAGGCCTCTAAGGTTAAAATCTGTAGGAGGAGACATGTCTGTGAGTTGGCAATCTGCGCACTGCAGGATAATCTGGCTAGTCATTGGGTTAAGTTGAAATTGTTAAGTTTCACCAATTTTGGTGAAAAAAATTGATGTGACTGGGTGGCTTGGTTAAGCAGTGATGTCATAACTTGTAGATCTGCTTGATCGCTGCCATAAGCCAGTAGGCCAGGCAGTGACCTGTGGGCTCGAATATGTGAGATAAAAACAGGGTATGTACGTTGATTCAGTAATTGCTGAAGTCAAAGAAAAAAGACACACAGGGTGGGCTCGAGAGTTGAGGACTGTCTCAAGGTTCTGCAATAAACAGAGTAAGCAGAGTCACTAACAACATTGATGGGCTGAGCAGAGAAAGTTTCTAAGGCCAATATTAGAGCTTCAGCCTCAGCTCTCTGAGTGCTAGTAAAACCGGATTGCGTGAGGAAATTATGCGGCTTCTACCAGACAGCCACTTCTGCATTCTTACCAGAGCCATCAGTAAACAGCGTTAAAGCATTAGGTATGGGGTAACGAACTACTTTTACAGGCATAATAACAGGAGTACAAGATAAAAACCAAAGCAGTTTGTCAACAGGAAGTGTATGTTCTAAATGGCCTGCATAACCAGAGTGTGCTATCTGAAGGTTTAGAGGTAAGGGCAATATTGCTTCGAATTGCTTTTTACTCAAAGGGATTCTTATGACATCAGGGTCATCACCTAGCAACTGACTGCATCATCTCCAGCCCGTATAGGTAACTTTACTAACTAGCTGGATAAAGGGAGATAGTGTTTTAGTCCTGGTATGTGAGCAAAAAACCCATTCTAGGAGGTGCAGTCCTGGGGCCATTTGTCCTATTAATCCTGTTGGGGAATGATTAATAGGAAATATCCCAGGTCTATGTGATCTAGTTGCCTCTGAGAGATAGCTAGCTCTATTTCCTCCATTTTCCTTTTTGCTGCAGGGGTTAAATACCTGGGAGAATCCAGGGCAACACTGCCTTTTAAGACAGAAAACAGGTTTTGCAACTTATCAATAGTTATGCCCAACATGAGGCAAAGCCAGTTAATATCACTCAGTAATTTTTTGATAATCATTTAAGGTATGTAAGTTGCTAGCATTTAATTTAATCCTTTGAGGCCTTACTGATTGGGAAGTTAGTATGTATTTAAGATATTTCTAAGGATAGGAAATTTGTACTTTTTTAGGTGCTATGATTAAACCTTCTGTGTATTCCTTTGGATAGAGGCACAGAAACTTAAAAGTACTGGCTCCGTTGGGGCTGCCAGTAAAACATCATTCATAAAATGAATGATCTTGCAATAAAAAAATTATTTTTTACTGAGGAGCAAAGTCTGATTTTATATGATACTGACACATGGTAGGACTGTTCGGCATTCTTTGAGGAAGCACTTTCCAATGAAATTGGCAAGCTGGCCTTGTATTATTGATAACTGGTATTGCAAACACAAATTTTTCTCTGGCCTGTTTTGCAAGGGGAATGGTATGAACATAAGTCTTTTAAGTCAGTAACAATGACAGGCCAATTTTGAGAAATCGCCACAGAGGAAGGGAGCCCCTGTTGATGAGGCCTCATAGGCTGCAAATTAGCATTAATAGCCCATAAGTCATGCAGAAGTCTCCTTTTGGCAGACTTTTTGGGAAAGATGAAAATGGGCAAATTCCAAGGGCTATTTGATGGTTCTATATGGCCGGCTTTCAATTGCTCTCAACTAATCCATGGGCTTGCTGTAATTTCTGTCCCTTTAAAGCTACTGTTCTACCTAAATAAGATTTTGAGAGAGGCACGTCAAGGGTAGGTGAGGAATAACAATGGCCATTATTAGAAAAGGTCATAAGGGAGTTGTCTGCTATGGCCTCAACTAATCCTTTCGTCAATGGGTCAGCAGCTCCATTCTCTCTAATGCTTTTTCTTATCTCTTTATAAGCCTCAAAAAAAAAAAAATGGATTCATGTGCGGATTGCCTTGACGATCTTATATTACCAGGCAGCCCAAGAGCTCCCCTTCTAATGCTGCTTGCCTAAGACAAGGGTCCTACAGCTGTAGCATATTCTTTGTTCTTTTTTTCTCATTTATTGGGGGAGGGGGCTCAGGGAGAATTTCCGTCTGCTCTGTGGCACGTCTACTCGGTAATTGTGGGGTTGAGGGAAAAGGAGGTGGGAAGGTAGGTGAGAGTTCTTCCTCCCTTCCCTTTTTAGGGTCTTCTATGTATAGCAAGGCCAATGCAGCCTTAACTAAGGCCCATAACGTTAGAGATGTTACTAGGACCTGTTGCCCTTGTGCATGATGTTGCTTAAGATTTCTCCCCACTTGTTCCCAGAGCTCTAAGTTTAGCGTGCCTTTTGCCAGGAACCATGGGTTATGGAAACCAACAGTTTGCATTAGGTCCCTTAATCGAACCTGCGAAACTGAGGCTCACTAGCTTTAAGCAGATGTTTCAATATTTTTATACATTGTTTCTGTTGTGCTGATAACTGCTGTCCCATGATGAAACCCTAGCCTGAACAATTCCCTAGAACTTGGAAATCCTGAGTGAGCATCAATGACCTACCGACTGCGCAGTCTCTTCACATTCATTTTTGAGGGTTCCACCATTATCCATGATCCATTGTAGTGTCCTCACATGGGGGCAGCAACTGTCAAGTCTGACCGGCAGACTCTGGTCGAGCGACGGATAAAAAATTACGCTGATACGGGTTTTTGCCTGAGAGCGCGCAGCTCAGGGCTTACACAGCTTT
>PVKP010002642.1:50493-120411 GCA_004027715.1 Plecturocebus donacophilus
CCCCCCCAAGTAGAGAGCAGTTCTGCACACACATGATCAAAGGTCGGGTCTGAGAGTGGGGAAGATAGGTAAACAAGCGTATTTAGATAAATTCCTTTGCACTCCCTTGTAACTTGCTCTTTGCCCTGGCCCCAATGTAAGAGTATTTAGCTGCCTTCAGCCACAACCCTCTCCTGAGGCTTCTGCAAAACTTCCTGGCCTTCCAAGAAGGTTTGCATCTTTCTCTATAATTTTTCCCACCACCCTGACAAATCTACAATGTCCTCTTTCTGGAATTTCACTTATGTACAGACTGCATCTCTTAAATATATCTACTATGTCTTTCCTCTGATCATTTTTCAGTCTTAACTTCAACACCAAGTGTAGGATCACATGTCTCTTGCTCACCACTGCATCTTCTGTAGGTTATTACAATGCCTGACACAATAGATGTGTAACAGAGGCTGAACTACTAAGAAATAGTTTCAGAATTAAAATGAAAATCTCTCATCCGAATTCTGATTGCATATTTTCGGTTTTATCTCTTTGTTAATTCATTAGATTTTCCATGATGTTCAAACATTCACTAACTCCCATTATGACTTTTCAAATCGATGCAATCTTCTTGGTTGACTACTTTAGTGTTTTGGTTTTTTTTTTTTTTGAGACAGAGTCGCGCTCCGTCGCCCAGCCTGGAGTACAGGTGTGCAATCTCAGCTCACTGCAGCCTTCCCTTTCCCGGGTTCAAGCGATTCTCCTGCCTCAGCCTCCCTAGTAGCTGGGATTACAGGCACATGCCCCTATGCCTGGCTAATTTTTTGTATTTTTAGTGGAGACAGGGTTTCACCATGTTGGCCAGAATAGTCTCTCGCTCCTGACTTCATGATATGATCGCCTAGGCCTCACAAAGTGCTGGGATTACAAGTGAGCTACAGCACCCGGTCCACTCTAGTTTTAATTGTAATGTCTCCATAAAACTTGCTGAAAACAATGAACTGAAATTAAAAAAAATTTTTTTGCACAGGGTTGAACTGCAGCAGTATTTCACAGCTGAAAAGGTTTTATTAGAAATATGAGCCTACATTTTTCCAGATCAAGGGCTCCTCACCACCCTCAACCCCTTTAAGACAGGGTCTCACTCTACCACCCACACAACCTCCACCTACTGGGCTCAAGCAATCCTCCCAACGCACCCTACCCAGCAGATGAGACTACAGGTGTGTGGTACCATGCTTGGCCAATTTTTAAACTTTTTGTAGCGACAAGACCTCACTATATTGCCCGGGCTAGTCTCAAACTCCTGGGCTCCAGCAATTATCCTGCCTCGGCCTCCTAAAGTGCTGGGATTACAGGTGTGACCCACTACGCTGGGCTCCTGATGCTTTAAAGAATGAGTATGTGGCCCTTTCCCTGGGAAAAAGAAGGGTTGTTTTCATCAGATTACTGGTAATCATGGGGCAAAGAGTAGCTCAAAAAGACTTAAGAATCACTGCTAAGAATTGATGTCTACAGGAGATTACTATTAAAAGACCAGTTACCTAGTTTCTGACAAGAGTTGTAAAAATTCATGTTAACATAGGGATATAGGATTTTTTTTTTACCTTTTCTGTAATATTTAATGATTCTAAGAAGCAGTAAAATAGGAGAGAATGTTAGATGAAACACAGCTAGAGTCAGAGGCAGTCCTAACATTAAATATCAAATGTTGGGCAAGTTAAGTTTTTTCTAGATTTTCACATGCCATGCCAAAATCAACATCTGGACCAAGAAAGCTATAGCACAGCTCTTCTTTTTCCTAATTTGTTCTTTAAGCTCATTTTTGGCTTGCTTTAGTAGAAACAGTTGAAGTGGTAAGAGTACAAAAAGATTGCCCCTTCCTGCCTCAGACACTATTTTACAAACAAACAAACAAACAAACAAACAAACAATTGTTCACATACTTCCAATATGAAGAAGGTACAACTCAAGTTCTGCTGGGAGTTCCCTCCAGTCAATCCCTAAGCAAGTTGCTCTATCACAATAGAGGAGTCATGAGTTAGCCTTCTTGTTCCAGCATTATCCAAACCACATTCAGCTGAAGAAAATGTTTGACAGGGAAATTGCATGTTTTCTAGCTTCTAGTGCTAATATTTTCTTTGCCCTATTCATTACTATGACAATCATGAGAGTTAATATACCTGGGCTCTTGGACTTACATTGTTACCTTACCAACTTTGTCAAAAAGTTGGCCAAGAGAATTTTTTAAGCTGTTTGAAACATTCTATTTCCTTAAATGTAACCTTACCTATGGTTCTTATCCTAACTATATATATCCTTAACTATATTAACTGTTTCGAATGAAAGAAAACGGGCCAGCTTAACAATTTCGGAAATTTAATGATCAGCTACGTCTTCACAGATAGTCACTAGTGTAAGCCAATATTCCTTTCTGCTTTTCAAGGCTACTAATCTGCCCCAAACCATTACCATTATCACAACAGGCTGAGTAAATTGATTAGATGAGTCTTCTAATTGGACTTCAGTGCTCTTCTCCACTTTAATAATCTGCTAGGCTTTCTTTACCTTCAGAATCATTTGCTTAATTCATTCTCCAGACCATTTCCAAATGAATCTTCCTAATCCATCCATTTTATTACATCATGTCCCAGTTCAAAAACCTTGAGTAACATATGCCTTTCTACAAGATAAAATTTTAGTTCTTAAATTACACATTTAATACTTCCTTCTCCTTAACTGCCTCTGCAACTAGATGGCCATGTGTCTGGTAGTTCTGGTAAATCAAATTCAAGTAAATGCTGCTGGGTAACTCATTCTTTCCAGAAAAGAAAACTGAAACTCATTTTGCTCTTCATTTTTATTCCTTTCTTTCTGTCTCGAAGATAGAAAAGATGCCAGAAGGCGCAGAAACCATCTTACAACTGAGGATGAAAGATACATTCTAAAGTTGGTAGTGCTGGAAGACAAGGCAGGGTTCCTGAATATATTACGGAGCTATTGCACCAGCACTGGACCACCTACATGAAGATTTCTGTTATGAGATAAACATACTTCTTATTTGTTTAACAATCAATTGGTGAAGTTTTCTGTTAGTTGAAACTGAAACTCTAAATGATAAAATTTAATCATTTAAATTTTAAATTAGGTAGTAACTAAGGCCACATGATTTAATTCCTTATCTAAACCAGGATATAAATGGGTATAAATGGGTAGCATGTAGCAGGTATAAACCAGGATGACAAGTTATGCTAGTAGTAACTAACTAAAAAACATATAAAATAAACATAAAGATCCTCTCTAATAGCTATATGTAAAAACAAATAAAATAATAAATTTAACCCCCACAAAATGTTCAAGAACTTTATGGAAGAAAAAAAAGACAAAACTTGCTAAAGGGCATAAAATGAAACCTAAATAGACCAACCATGTTCTTTGTTTGTTTAAGACAAAGTGTGGCTCTGTCACCCAGGCAGGAGTGCCATGGTATAATCTTGGCTCAATGCAACCCCTCCACCTCCTGGGCAAGCAATCCTCCTGCCTCAGCCTCCTTCTGAGTAGCTTGGACTACATGCACACATCACTGCACCTGCTAATTTTTGTGTTTTTTGTAGAGACAGGGTTTCACCCATATTGCCCCAGGCTGGTCTCAAACTCCTGAGCTCAAGAAATCTGCCTGCCTCGGCCTCTCAAAATGCTAGGATAATAGGTATGAGCCACCAGCCAACAAACCATGTTTTTTGATTGAAAGACTTAATGTTGTAAAAATACTAATACAAATTTAACATATCATTAAATTCCAGTAAGATTTTTTTTTTAAGAGAACTTAAACTGATTCTAAAACTAATGTGCAGGAATAAATATTCAAGATTAAACAAAATGAATTTAAATAAAGAGGAAAAACATTAACCAAAAAGAATAAACAAAGAAAAAGAACTCTACAAGAAAGATAGGGAAATATTATGAAGTTATAATTGTTATAACTGAAACCACATAGTATTGCCACAACAGAAGAGTAAGAAACACATCTATGTATGCAGAATTTATACATATAAAATAAGCATTTCAAACCAACGAGGAAGGATAAAAGGCATAAATAGTGTTGAGGCTAACTGGTTCCCATTTTGGAAATAATACTGACTCCAATCATCCATTATGCTGCAAATAATAGAATAAGGAATAAAACTTTCAAGCACTAGCACAGGGCATTTCTTCTCAAAAAGACAAAAGAAAAAAAGCAGGCTAGGAACAGTGACTCACGCCTGTAATCCCAATACTTTGGGAGGCTGAGGCAAGAGGATCACCTGAACCCAGGAGTTTGAGAACACCTTGGGCAACACAGTGAGACCTCTTATCTACAAAAACAAACAAACAAACAAACAAAGAACAAAAAACAAAAATAAAAACAAAAAATTAGCTATGTGTGGTAGCTTGACCTGCAGTCCCAGGTACTCTGGAGGCTAAGGCAGGAGGATTAGTTGAGCCCGCAAGGCAGTGGTGGCAATGAGCCAAAATTGTGCCACTGCACTCCAGCCTGGGTAACAGAGTGAGACCCTGTCTCAAAAAGAAAAGACAGGCACATGTCCTCGAGACCTCCTGAGGCTGTGTCACAGACATAAAAAATAAGAAAAAAAGAAAAAAACACAGAAGCCATATAATACCAATACATTTGAGTACATAAAAATTTAAAACTTGAAATATGTACACATAACAAAACAACAGAAAATACTTGTTACATATAATGCAAAATTAGCGTCTAGGATGCACGATACTCAAGCACCTTCAAACAAATATTTTTTAAAATGACAGAAATAATAGAAAAATTGTAAAAGATATAGACAGCTCGAGGGGGGCGCCAAGATAGCCGAGAGAAGCCAGTGCCAGAATGAATGCAGCTCACAGCAAATGAGACGCAGAGGGCTGAAGGACTTCACGGTTCCAAACGAGGTGCCGGGTTCTTTTCTGTGGGGCTGATAGGGCACTGGAATTGGGCCCAGGGAAGGAGCTGCAGGGTGAGAGCCGCCCAGGGGGGCAAATCAAGACTGGGTGAAACGTGCAGCCGGCTCGGAGCCCCTTGGAGCTTTGTTTCGGATCCCGTGCTTGCCTCATCCCTCCTGCAACCCATGGTCCACGAGGGCCCTACCGGACGATGGGGCGCCGTGGGTAGTCGATGCAAATCTGAGCATCGGCTACCGCCTGGCTTGGCAGTTGTCGCAGGGACGTCGGCGGGTGTTTGGAATAACGCCAGCCGGACGGACCGTCCCACTCTGAGAGAGACGCCATTGAGAAAGCAGGGCTAATCTCACCTGCAAACAAACTCCAGGGAAGGACCACCCACCCAACAACCTGACTGAACCCGAGAGAGCCCAGCAACGCCCTCTACAGGCCAAAAAAGATACAGCTCCAACCGCAATAGAAAAAAAAAAGTCCACTCCTGAAATCACCAACTTCAAAGATTAAAGCGAGATAAATCCACGAAGATGGGGAAAAAAAAACAGTGCAAAAAAGATGAAACTACCAAAGAACAGAACACCTCTTCTCCTCCCAGGGATCACACACCATCAAGGGAACAAAAAAAGACAGAGACTGAATCTGACGAATTGATAGAAGCCAGCCTCAGAAGGTGGGTAATAACAAACTTCTCTCAGTTAAAAGACGATGTTCTAACCCAATGCAAAGAAACTAAGAACCCTGAAAAAAGGTTAGACGAAATGCTAACTAGAATAACCAGCTTAAAGAAGAACACAAACGACTTGATGGAGCTGAAAAACCCAGCACCAGAACTTCGCGAAGCATACGCAAGTTTCAACAGCCAAATCGATCAAGCAGAAGAAGGGATATCAGAGACAGAAGATCAAATCAATGAAATAAAACGAGAAGGCAAGATTAGAGAAATCAGAGTGAAAAGAAATGAACAAAGCCTCCAAGAACTATGGGAATATGTGAAAAAACCTAATCTAGGCTCGATTGGCGTACCTGAATGTAACGGGGAGAATGATCCAAGTTGGAAAACATTCTTCAAGATATTATCCAAGAGAATTTTCCCAAACTAACAAGGCAGGCCAACATTCAAATCCAGGAAATACAGAGAAGACCCCAAAGATATTCCTCAAGAAGAGCAACCCCAAGACACACAGTTGTCAGATCCACCAGGGTTGAAATGAAGGAAAAAATCCTAAAGAGCAGCCAGAAAGGTCGAATCACCCACAAAAGAAAGACCATCAAACTCACAGTGGATCTCAGTAGAAACTCTGCAAGCTAAAAGGGGGCCAATATTCAACATCCTTAAAGAAAAGAACTTTCAACCCAGAATTTCATATCCGGCCAAACTAAGCTTCATAAGTGAAGGAGAAATAAAATTATTTACAGACAAGCAATTGCTGAGATATTTTGTTGCTACAAGACCTGCCTTACAGGAGCTACTCAAGGAAGTACTAAACAGGGAAAGGAACAACCAGTACCAATCACTGTAAAAACGTACCAAATGGTAAAGAATAACGATGCAATGAAGGAGCCACGTCAATTAATGGGCAACATAACCAGCCAGTAACAAAATGGCAGGATCAAATTCAAACATAACAATATTAACGTTGAATGTAAATGGCCTAAATGCCCCAATCAAAAGACACAGACTGGCAAACTGGATAAAAAGTCAAGATCCATCAGTGTGCTGTATTCAGGAGACCCATTTAATAGGCAAAGACTCACGTAAACTCAAAGGGATGGAAGAAGATTTACCAAGCAAATGGAGGGCAAAAAAAAAAAAAAAGCAGGGGTAGCAATCCTCGTCTCTGATAAAACAGACTTTAAACCAACAAAGATCAAAAGAGACAAAGAAGAGCATCATATAATGGTAAAAGGATCAATACAACAAGAAGAGCTAACTATACTAAATATTTATGCACCCAATGCAGGAGCACTCAGATACATAAAGCAAGTTCTTAAAGACCTACAAAGAGACTTGGACTCCTGCACGATGATAGTGGGAGACTTTAACACTCCACTGACAATACTAGACAGATCAACAAGACAGAAAGTCAACAAGGATATCCAGGACTTGAATGCAGATCTGGACCAAGCGGACCTGAAAGACATTTACAGGAAACTCCACCCCAAATCCACAGAATACACATGCTTCTCAGCACCACATTGCACTTACTCCAAAACAGACCACATAATTGGAAGTAAATCACTCCTCAGCAAATGCAAAAGAAGGGAAATCATAACAAACAGTCTCTCAGACCACGGCACAATCAAATTAGAATTCAGAATTAAGAAAAGCACTCAAAACCGCACAATCGCATGGAAACTGAGCTTGCTCCTGAATGATGAATGGATAAATAATGAAATGAAGGCAGAAATAAATATGTTCTTTGAAACCAGTAAGAATGAAGACACAACATACCAGATCCTATGGGACACATTTAAAGCACTGTCTAGAGGGAAATTCATAGCAATAAATGCTCACATGAGAAACAAGGGAAGATCTAAAATCGACACGCTATCGTCAAAAT
This sequence comes from Plecturocebus donacophilus, assembly GCA_004027715.1. Classification (NCBI taxonomy): domain Eukaryota; kingdom Metazoa; phylum Chordata; class Mammalia; order Primates; family Pitheciidae; genus Plecturocebus; species Plecturocebus donacophilus. Next base: position 57,981 of record PVKP010002642.1, read on the forward strand.
TTAAAGTGCTAGAGGAGCAAGACCAAAAAAACTCAAAAGCAAGCAGAAGACAAGAAATAACTAAGATCAGAGCAGAACTGAAGGAGACAGAGACACAAAAAAACCCTTCAAAAAACAAAAAAAATCAATAAATCCAGGAGCTGGTTTTTTGAAAAGAGCAACAAAATAGACCATTAGCTAGACTAATAAAACAGAAAAGAGAGAAGAATCAAATAGATGTAATAAAAAATGACAAATACAAATGGAAATAAAAACTACCATCAGAGATTACTACAAACAACTCTGTGGCACATAAACCAGTAAATCTGGAAGAAATCGATAAATTCCTGGACATTTGTACACTCCCAAGACTAAGCCAAGAAGAAGCTGAAACCCTGAATAGACCAATAACAAGGTCTGAAGTTGAGGCAACAATTAATAGCCTACCGACCAAAAAAAGTCCAGGTCCAGACAGGTTCACAGCTGAATTCTACCAGACATACAAAGAGGAGTTGGTACCATTCCTGTTGAAACTATTCCAAACAATACAAAAAGAGGGAATCCTGCCTAACTCTATGAGACCAACATCATCCTGATACCAAAATCTGGCAGAGATACAACTAAAAAAGAAAACTACAGGCCAATATCCATGATGAACACTGATGCAAAAATCTTCAATAAACTACTGGCAAACCGAATCCAACAGCACATCATAAGGCTTATCCACCACAATCAAGTAGGCTTCATCCCGGGGATGCAAGGCTGATTCAACATACACAAATCTATAAACGTAATTCACCACATGAACAGAACCAAAGACAAAAACCACATGATTATCTCAATAAATGCAGAGAAGGCCTTCGATAAAATTCAACAGCCCTTTATGCTAAAAACTCTCAATAAACTAGGTATCGATGGAATGTATCTCAAAACAATAAAAGCTATTTATGATACACCCACAGCCAATATCATACTGAATGGGCAAAAATTAGAAGCATTCCCTTTAAAAACTGGCACTAGACAAGGATGCCCTCTCTCACCACCCCTATTCAATATAGTATTGGAAGTTCTAGCCAGAGCAATTAGGCAAGAAAAAGAAATAAAGGGCATTCAATTAGGAAAAGTAGTCAAATTGTCCCTATTTGCAGACAACACGATCACATATTTAGAAGACCCCATTGTCTCAGCCCAAAACCTCCTTAAGTTGATAAGCAACTTCGGCAAAGTCTCAGGATACAAAATCAATGTGCAGAAATCACAAGCATTCTTATACAATAACAGACAAACAGAGACCAAATCATGAGCAAACTCCCATTTACAATTGCTACAAAGAGAATAAAATACCTAGGAATACAACTAGCAAAGGAGGTGAAAGATCTCTTCAAGGAGAACTACAAACCACTGATCAAGGAAATAAGACAGGACACAAACAAATGGAGAAACATTCCATGCTGATGGTTAGGAAGAATCAATATTGTAAAAATGGCCATACTGCCCAAAGTAATATATAGATTCAATGCTATCCCCATCAAGCTACAACTGACCTTCTTCACAGAACTGGAAAAAACCATTTTAAACTTCATATGGAACCAAAAGAGAGCCTGCATAGCCAAGACAATCCTAAGCAAAAAGAACAAAGCTGGAGGCATCACGCTACCTGACTTCAAACTATACTACAAGGCTACAGTAATCAAAGCAGCATGGTACTAGTACCAAAAAAGACATACAGACCAATGGAACAGAACAGAGGCCTCGGAAGCAATGTCATACATCTACAACCACCTGATCTTTGACAAACCAGACAAAAAGAAGCAATGGGGAAAGGATTTCCTGTTTAATAAATGGTGTTAGGAAAACTGGTTAGCCATATGCAGGAAGCTGAAACTGGACCCCTTCCTTACACCTTATACCAAAATTAACTCCAGATGGATTAAAGATTTAAACATAAGAACACCATAAAAACTCTAGAATAAAACCTAAGAAAACCATTCAGGACATAGGCACAGGCAAGGACTTCATGACTAAAACACCAAAAGCAATGGCAACAAAAGCCAAAATAGACAAATGGGACCTAATTAAACTTAAGAGCCTCTGCACAGCAAAAGAAACAATCATTAGAGTAAACTGGCAACCAAGAGAATGGGAAAAAATTTTCACAATCTACCAATCAGAGAAAGGGCTAACATCCAGAATCAACAAAGATCTAAAGCAGATTTATAGGAAAAAAACAAACAAACCCATTCAAAAGTGGGCAAAGGATATTAACACTTTTCAAAAGAAGACAAACATGCAGCCAACAAACATATGAAAAAATGCTCATCATCACTGGTCATTAGAGAAATGCACATCAGAACAACACTGAAATACAATCTAACAAGAGTTAGAATGGCAATCATTAAAAAATCTGGATACAACAGATGCTGGAGAGGATGTGGAGAAAAAGGAACACTTTTACACTGTTGGTGGGAATGTAAACTAGTTTAACCATTGTGGAAGACAGTGTGGCGATTCCTCAAGGATCTAGAAATAGAAATTCCATTTGACTCAGCAATCCCAATCCTGGGTATATACACAAAGGATTATAAATCGTTCTGTCATAAAGACATATGCACACGTATATTCATTGCAGCGCTGTTTACGATAGCAAAGACCTGGAATCAACTCAAATGCCCATCGATGATAGACTGGACAAAAAAATGTGGCACAAATACACCACAGGATACTACGCAGCAATAAAAAACGATGAGTTCGTGTCCTTTATAGAGACATGGATGAACCTAGAAACCATCATTCTCAGCAAACTAACACAAGAACAGAAAACCAAACACCATATGTTTTCACTCATAGATGGGGGATGAACAATGAGAACACTTGGGCACAGGGAAGGGAACAACACTCACAGGGCTAGGTGGGGGGGTGGAGAGGGGACAGTGGAGGAGGGGAGGAGGGAGAGGGATAACACCAGGAGAAATGCCTGATGTAGGCAACAGGGGCAGGGGATGAAGACAGCAAACCACCATGGCACGTATGTACCTATGCAACAATCCTGCAGGATGCAGGACATGCACATGTACCCCAGAGCCCAAATACAATTAAAAAAAAGAAAAAAAAAAAAAGATATAGACAACTCACTAAAACAGTTAATAGATACAGCTAACAATTACACAAAAAGATGAAGTTCATGAATAATCAGAAAGATGCAAATTAAAATTAGTTATCATTTAAGCTGAAGAAATTAAAATGTTGTAATACTCTCATAAATTACCAGGGAGTAAATTATTAGTTATTTAGTGAGCAATCTTATATTATCCATTACTGTGCATGCTATAAACCTACCACGCCATTGGGTAGGTATCACCTTAAAATACACTATCATAAATGTCAAAAGATGGCCTGTGAAGGTACACAAGGTGTTAACTAAAGTTCTATTTCTAGAAATAACCTAAATATCAATCAGTAAGGAATTGGTAAAAATATCTGCAGTATATTCATACAGAGAAACACCATAGACAAGTTAAAAAGAATGAGGAAAATCTAAATATACTAACAGGCTTAGACTACCAAATCAAATTATTGAGAAATGTGTGCTATAGAACCCCTATAAAGTAGGCATTCCACAGTAAATAGAAAAATTAAACTAATAGAATACATAGCTGAGTGGAGCAAAATGGTAGAAGCCTACACTGTTTATCCCAACCCCAGCAGGAACACCAAATTTTAACAACTATCTGCACACACAGAAAGGCATCATCACAACCACCAAATATCAGGTGGGCAATCATATTACCTGGTTTTAACTGTTATCACTGAAAGAAGCATTGAAGAAGGTAGGAGAGACAGCCTTGAATTCCTGATAGCATACCTCCCCCATCTGGTCCCACAACATGGACAGAGTCTGTGCACTTTGGGAAGGGACAGTGCAGTAACTGGGGGACTTTACACTGAACTCAGTGCTGTTCTGTCACAGCAGACAGCAAAGCCATGCTGGGCTGAGCCAGCCCACCCATGCACTGAAGGAGCCTTTGGACTAGACCTCGCCGAAAAGGAGTCACCCATCCCAGCAATAAGAACCTGAATTTCTTGGCAAGCTTCACCATCATGGGCTAAAGTGCTCCAAGGTCTTAGGTAAATGTGAAAGACAGTCTAGGACAAATGGACTGCAACTCCTAGGCAACCCTTACGGCTGGGGCTGGGATTAGAGCCAGTGGACCAAGGGAGGTACCACCTGGGAAAACTGGATATCCATATGCATTAATGAACACAGAACTCTCTCTCTCACCATATACAAAAGTCAAATAAAAATCTAAGACTTTTATCTAAGATCTCAAACTATGAAACTACTACAAAAACATTGGAGGAACTCTCCAGAGCAACAGTCTGGGCAAAAATTTCTTCTGTAAGACCCCACAAACATAGGCAAATGATGTACAAAAATGGACAAATGGGACCACATCAAGTTAAAAAGCTTCTGCAGAGCAAAGCAAACAACAGAGACAACCCACAAAATGGAAAAAAACATCTATAAACTAACCATCTGACAAGGGACTAATAACCAGAATATATAAGCAACAAAAGCCACTCTACAGGAAAAAAAAATCTAATAATCCGATTAAAAAAAAATGGGCAAAAGATCTGAAGAAACATTTCTCAAAAGATGACACACAAATGGCAAAAAGGCACATTAAACACTGATCATAAGAGAAACACAAATCAAAACTACAATGAGATTATCATCTTACTCTAGCTAAAATGGCTTTTATCCAAAAGATAGGCAAAAGCAAATGCTGGCCAAGATGTAGAGAAAAAAGGGAACCCTAAGTACATAGTTGGTGGGAACATACATTAGTACAACCACTATGGAGAGCAGTTTGGAGGCTCCTAAAAAAAAACTAAAAATAGGGTCTATCATACAATCGAGCAATCCCACTGCTGGGTATATACCCAAAAGAAAATAAATCTGTATATCAAAGACATATCTGCACTCCCATGTTTCTTGATGCAGCGTTCCCATTAGCCAAGATATTTGGAAGCAACCTAAGTGTCCATTAACAGATGAATCAAGAAAATGTGGTACATACACAAAATGGAGTACTATTCAGCCCTAAAAAAGAATGAGATTCAGTTATTTAAAGTAACATAGATAGAACTGGAAGTCATTATGTTAAGTGAAATAAGATAGGCACAGAAAGACAAAGGTAACATGTTCCCACTATTTCTGGGATCTAAAAAAAATCCCACAAATTTGTGGGATCTAAACCAACTTAACTCATGGACACAGAAGGTAGAAGGATGGTTATGAGGCTGGGAAGGGTATATATCCAAAATAGTAGGAGGAAGGAGGTAACAGAAGGTAGAGGAGGCAGGGGGTAGGAAGGGATAATTAATGGGTACCCCAGCACAACAGGGTGACTATAGTAAAAAATAATGTAATGGAACATTTTAAAATAATTAAGAGTATAATTGGATTGTTTGATACACAAAGAATGGTTGAGGGGATAGATACCCCATTTTCCATAACGTGACTATTACACACTGCATGCCTGTATCTAAATATCTCACGTACCTCATAAATACATATACCTACTATGTGCCCACAAAAATTAAAAACAAGAACATCTTTAAGATATAAAAATTTTGTCAACACCCTATTAAAAACACACACATACACACACACACACACACACACACACACAAAACCTTACAGGTGAGATATATATACAACTTTTTACTTAATGGAAAGCTCATTCTTAAAGGATAATTTAATTCTATAGATATTATCTATGGACATATAAATTGAAGCATAGAAATGATCTAGAAAGATTAAAGTTACAAAAGTTGATACTTCTAAGGAAGTAAAAGCCCAAAGAATGTACACTCTGCGATTTTGTTTATATAAAGTTGAAAACAGGTAAAACTCAATTATGGCATCAGAAATCAAGTTAGTTGTTACCTGTGAGAAGAAGGGAGGGTTTAAGAATTGGGAAGATGTAAGCGCGGGACTTCCAGGATACTGTCAATGTTCTGTTTTGTGACCTAGGTACCGGATTCATAGACATTTGCTATTTTTGTGCTATGTAAGTATTTTCTCCTAGTCTGTTGTTAATTAATACTGTATGTTCCACTATGTAAGTATGAAGAAGTTTTAATTTCAACGTATCTGAATTAATGCACATATAATTTCTTGAGCTAATATTCATGTTTCTATGCATTATTTCTGTATGTACACCATACTTAAATTAAAAAGTTAAGCTAAACAACAGTGATAAAACATTTAAGACCTATATCCAGTTTACCTGTGCTTTTTTCTTTCCTGGAACACATATTTTCACATTTTTTCCTTTTATCATAAGAGGTGTTGTTTCAATGTGCTTCATGATTGCTGTAATTGCCTCTTTAAATTCCATTTCTAGGTAAGCCTAAAATGAAATTTATTCCATCATTAGTCACAAACCTACCTTGACAAGTTCCTGCATTTTAAAATGGACTTAATTCTTTCTTTTGTAATATCAAACTATGAAATTACCTCAAGTCATGGTTGCTCTTGCCTGTCTTTTTATTTTGCTCAAGTGTAATTTGATTAAGGATGTTTCACACATGAAATGGACATTTAACCTTACAGAATTTCTATACCACTACCAAGATTAAAAAGAAAATCCACGCAGGCTCATGGAATAAGAGGAAATGAGAAGACATCAGTGAACAATAGGAGGGAAGGGAAGATATGGTCCAGCTTGTGGTAGGGCTGACATTTTAAAGGCTTCTTGCAACAAAGACAACACTATCACTATGTTCCCTGTCCTGACTCACAACTTAAAAATTTTTTTCTTAATTTTTTTAAAAAATTGAGACTGAGGTCTTGCTATGCTGCCCAGGGAGCTCTTGAACTCCTGGCCTCAAGCGATCCTCCAGCCTTGGCCTCCCAAAGTACTTGGATTACAGGCTTGAGCCACCACACCTGGCCCTACCTCACAATTTTTTTTTTTTTTTGAGACAGAATTTTACTCTGTCGTCCAGGCTGGAGTGCAGTGGCACGATCTTGGGTCACTGCAACATTCACCTACCGGGTTCAAGAGATTCTCCTGCCTCAACCTCCCAAGCAGCTGGGATTATAGGTGCCTGCCACTATGTTCAGCTAATTTTTATATTTTTAGTAAAGACGGGGTTTCGCCATGTTGGCCAGGCTGGTCTCAAACTCCTGTCCTCAGGTGATCCACCTGCCTCGGCCTCCCAAAGTGTTGGGGTTAAAGGCATGAGCCAACTCACCCGGCCTTAACTCACTATTTTATATCGTGCTTAAAGATTGTTCATAGTTCTTAACTTTCATCATGTGAGTTATAGGAATATAACTCACAGACAATACTTACCATACAAGGAAATAATCTGTTTTAGTATAATCTTACTGGTGTTTTAAAGCAATGATTGGCAAACTATGGCACACTACCTATTTTTGTAAATAGTTTTCTGGAACACACCATGCTTGCTCATTTACATACTACTTACAGTGGCTTTTGTACTAGAATGGCAGAGCACAGCAGCTGAAATCCTATAGCTGGCTCATAAAACCGAAATTATTTATCTGCCCCTTTGCAGAAAAAGTAGGCAAATCCTTATATTAAAGGATATAAAATATTATTTTAAAGCCTTGTTCGTTCACATCCAAACATTTATATAACTCTCAAAGAACAAATATATATGCAGTACAAGCAGCTAAGAGACCCAACAGCAGTTTATAGAATCATTAAAGCAATTACTTTGTATGAATTTTTACCAGAGACTAAATGACTCACCTCCTTTCTATATGGAACAATCAAGACATCATTCACTTTCCCAAATGGTTGAAATAATTTTCTAACATCTTCTTCAGTACAACCATCCTCTGGTAATTCAGATATAAGAAGAACCGAACCACAATGCAATGATTGTTCTTTCCGAAGCTATTTTTGGAATGAAAGAAAATTTAAAATAAACCAAATTAAGCTACAATGTACAGTAACAATTTTCTATATAATTTATTCTACAACTAATATTAGTATATTAAAGGGTCTTTTCCAAATATTTTACCCATTTTTCTTTTTCCTTCACCACCCCCCTTTACCCAATTTTTTTAAATCACAATTTACAATTTTAACACCTGATTTTAAAAGCAAAAGCAAAGTGGTAAGAAATATTATTTATATTTTTAAACCCAGAAATGGTTTATAGGTGCTCTTTTCTATTTATAGCATCTTATAGCAAAGATCTATGGAATGGTCCAAGGCCATTAGAGAAAATTTTTCTAAGAAACTACATGGCCCACCAACAAGTGAAGCTGAAATTACAGCTTTGCTCACCTTCTGTTCTAATAATTGAAAATGATCTCTAGACAGGTATAATATTTTTTAAAATTCGTATGTAATGCATACTATTTGAATACACTGCAGTACCAACTTTATCACCTATGTTAAAAATTAGGGCCAGACATGGTGGCTCATTCCTGTATCCCAGTGCTTCGGAACACCAAGACAGAAATATCGCGTGAGGCCAGGAATTCAAGACCAGGATGGGCAACATACTAAGACCCTATCTCTATTTAAAAGAAAAAAATTAAAACACCCAGGTGGGTGTGGTGGCGTATACCTGTAGACTTAGCTACCTGGGAGCCTGAGGCACGAGGATACTTGAGCTCAGGAATTTGAGGCTGCATTGAGTTATGACTGTGCCACTGCAATTCAGCCTGAGTGAGAGAGCGACACCCCACCTCTCAAAACGAAAAAAAATTTTTTTTACTAAATAAGAAAACTTTTTTAAAAGTTCCACTGCCACCAACCTACAAGTCTTGAAACAAAATGAAAAGAACTTTATATATATTAATAATCTTATGAGACTAATTCAGCCTCTTCAAAATTGTCCCCTATATTCAAAAATTTCTTCCCAATGCTCTTCAAAATTCTGTACTTACTGGTTGATTACTATAAGTTTATCCTTCTACATGTAAGTTCTTTGAGGCAGGAACAGCAGATGCTGAAAGTCTTTAATGTATTTAGATACTGTGGAGAGCAATGCATACCATACCTAATTACTTGAAGACTTATTGATATTAAAATATACAAAATATTTGATAATTGGGCCTATTAGGATTTCCTCTGAAGACAGTCTCTTGATGTTTTAATATATTATTTAATAGTGATTTAATAAACATATATAATAAAACAATACCTCAGAATTGTAACCAACGCATTACAATCAAAATACACCAATAAATCAGTACCAAAAACTATATTTTACACTGTACAACAGAGTATTTGACTTCTGAACTGTAACACAAAAAGTATAGAAGAGATGAATAATGATCAATTATCAGGAGAGGCTCACTCTTATACCTTACAAAAAGAAATTACAAAAGCTTAATAACGCTGCTGGTGATTATTCAGTTTCCCAATCAGAGAGCGAAACTCATCACAATGATCTGCTTTTGAGGCTAGCCAAAAATGCCAAACCATCAAAATGTTCTCTTTTGATACATCAAATACAACCCACTGGCATTCCAGTGAAATATTCCCTACTGAAATAATTTAACAACTCATGATTTCAAAGCTACTGGAAATATGGAATTAAAAAGTTAAGACAACTTCGTTTTTTTTCTTGAGATAGGATCTCCCTCTGTAGCCCAGGGTGGAGTGTAGTAGTGTGGTCTCAGCTCACTGCAACCTCTGCCTCCCAGGTGTGTTCAAGTGATCCTCCTACCTGAGCCTCTCATGGCCTGGGACTACAGGTGCCTGCCACCATGCCCAGCTCATTTTGATATTCTGTTATTTTTTGCAGAGAGGGGGTTTCACCATTTGCTCTGGCTGGCCTCAAACTCTTAAGCTCAAGTGATCCACCCAACTTGGCGTCCCAAAGTGCTGGGACTCAGGCATGAGCCACCATGCCAGGCAACAACTTTGTTTTCTGTTTGTCACAGCAAATGAATGAATACTTGCATTAATAAAGAATTACAGAGCCAGGCAGAGTGGCTCATGCACTTAAGGAGGCTGACAAGGAAGGACTGATTGCCTGAACTCAGCCTGAGCAACATGGCAAGATCCCATCTCTACAAAAAATAAAAACTTAGCCGAGCATGGTGGCACACGCCTGTGGTGCCAGCTACTTAGGAAGCAGAGGTAGGAGGATCACTTGAGGCCAGGAGATCAACGCTACAGTGAGCCATGTTTGCACCACTACACTCCATATCTCCAAAAATAATTATTAATTAAATAATTACCTTTCGCTGGAGAGAAACAGCTTTATCAGATACCTGTTTACATTCTGGCAAAGTATCATCTTCAAGATTCTTTGATTTACAACGAACAGAATGTCCTCCTAGATTTGAATCGCTCTTTGAAGTGCCTGTAGATTTAACTGATGATTTTGTTCCACTGCCAGTTTTAGGCTTTTGTGCTGGTGAATGTCCCTTATCAACAGCTTCAAGATGCTTCTGTTTATTAAATTCTGTCCCATGCCCAGATTGTTGTACTACATCTTCTAATGCTTTTTTCCTATCTAGTAAAAAGACATAAAAAACAATTTCAATTGAAAAAAAATTAAAGTAGGAGCCATCTCATGACCTAATTTTAAAAACACAGAGCTAAACAGGGAGCACACAGATGAAAAAAATCTAGTCTTTATTCACTCAGAAGGCTTGTTAGTAAGCTTCCCTTATACCAGTGATTCTCAAAGTTTTGCTTTCGAGATTGCTTTACACTTACTGAAGACTCCAAAGATCTATGTGTTATATTTATTGATATTTACCATATTAGAAATATAAAATTTAAAAATATTTAATTCATATATTAGGTTGTTGCAAAAGTAATTGCAGTTTTTACCACTGAAAGTAATGGCAAAAAACTAAACTCCCATTTTAACATAAATCTTTCTATAAAAACCATCCATAATTCCCAAAACAAAATTAGTGAAATGAGTAGCACTATTGTACCTTCTTCCAAACATTTTAATGTTGTGCTTAAAAGAAAAAATCTAAATTCTTCTATCTGATTCTGGATAAAGAAAATCCAGCCTCATGCAAATATGTAACTGGAAAAGAGAAGACTTCACAGAACTCTTAAAAAATCTTGGGGACCCCAATCGGTCATTGTTTATGTAATTAAAAGTATTTTCATTTGAATTCAGCATTTTAGAATATACTAGATACAGTAAGACCTGTTCAAAGTATTACTTTTTTTATTTTCAGGCCAGTTAGGTGAAGCAGTGAGAGTGTCAAAGTACTTCAGATATTAACTATGATTTCTTTCATTGTAGAAGGACGTGTGTGTTTGTGTATATATGTATGTATGTGTGTGTGTGTGTGTGTGCGCGCGCGCACGCGCGCGTGCTATTTCTAAAGGGTCATTAAATCAGTATTAAGCCAACAGGTTAAAAATAATAATTTCAAAATCATTTTAAATTAATCCATGGAATTCTATAATCAATTATTAAAGCAAACTAAGATGTTTCTACCATCCTTGGTTTTTAAATATGATGCTGATAAACACATATATTCACACACATTTCTTGGCCAAGTTACTAGAGGGAGTAACCCTGTGGGATGTGGGTCAGATTTCATTTAGCAATTCTAAAATTCAATAAAATGGAACATTTCCCAAAACCCTAAAAAAAAAAAAGACATTTAAAAATTTAGCCAAAATAAGTACATTAATTATTCCATGGCCATCGGTGTACCTGATGATCTCACTGATCTCCTGGATGTCCTTTCGGGGCTAACTGATCGAAAGCATTTTGGACTACCTCTAAATGGATTTTTAATTCGATATGGTGAACGGGATCTGGATCTGGATCTGCATCTAGAAATGAAACGATGGCAAATTCTTGGACTTCGACTTCTTGGTCTATACATGTAACGCATTGGGCTTCGAGATCGACGGATTCTGTGACTTGAGCTTGATCTTCTAGATCGCCTAGGACTGGGGGAATGAGAACGTCTTCGTGGAGTTTCATTTTCTTTTCTATTACCCTCATTTCTATAAGCAGGGGGGGAAAAAGTTAGTGATTAGCAATTTAATGTAAATTTAAATGATACTGAATGACAGAAGTACCTTCTTAAAAACAGACTGTTAACAATACCAAACTCTGATAAAAGATACATATTTAAAACACAAATCTGTTTGTTATGATGTGATTCAGCCTTATAGGTAAATAAGAAACAATCAGAGCAGTTTATCAGCCCTCCAAACTGCTTGGATGTCTGTTTCCTAGTTTACAGATGAATATGATAATCAATTTCTCTGGCTTTTCCTGTACCAATATTATATCCAATTATGTTTTTAAAGTATTAAATTACGTAAAGAATTCAGGAAATGATTTACATAAACAGATGTATTACATAATTTTTTCCTGAAAGATTATGCCATCTATAAATATGATTTGATTTCTTTATGTGTGTGTACACCCATAAACTGAGTAGGATCCCCTAGGGGCTACAGAACTTAATAATACCACTCCTAGCATTCAAGGCATTTACAACAGAAGATATCATAAACATAAAATAATAATGTCAGATAAAATATTTTCAGAAAAGATTTTAAAAAGTATTTCAGGGGAGGGGCTGTATCACATTTAAGCTGGAAAAAGAAAGATTCATAGAGGTTTTTGCATTTGCCTACTGTTTAAATTACAAAAATAGAACTCGAATCACTTTCTTAAAATTAAGTATTTACTCTTAAAAGATAATCAAGTTTTCATAATATTACTATTTTTAAAAATTACCTTCTTGATGGGAGGATCTCAGGATTCCAATCAGGATACCTGTTTTGAAAATAAACAATATTAACTAACAGCTAAAATGAGACTATAAGGCTCAATTAATCTTTACTGGAAATAAAATATTTTAAGTATTTAATTCAATAAATAAGCAAAGTATTATGCTAATAGGTGTATCAGGGAAACACATTCCCCATACTTTAAAGGCCTAAACATTTATTTAAGTAAAATGGCCAGTATATACACAAACATGTTAGAGATACAAGATAAAAGCTTAGGTTAAGGGTTAAAAAAGAGAAGACAGTTCATCTACTTTACAGAACTCCAGAAAACACCACACCTATCATATTCTATGTAGCAACTCACAGAATACAACATGAATGGTGCCCCTTAACTTATGCCAGTTGGTCCTCACAGAGATATATCCCGTAAGAGCAATCAGGAGAGAATTCATAGAAAACGTAGCTTTTCAAGTAGCCCTTAAAGAGATCTATTAATAGGCATGGATCAGGTTAGATTTCATGCAGTGGCAATACATAAACTAAGATTGGAGGCAAAACATAGGTGTTTTGTTCCAAGAACTGGTCTAGCTGCAGCACAGAAATGATAAAAAGGAATTATAAAGGGGGAAACTTGGACCGGTTGTCTATTGTCTCAGGCAGAGACAAATTATGAAGAGCCTTGAAATCAGGTAATGATGTTACACAAAGGAAAAAACGATGGGAAGTTAATGAACATTTGTAAGAGAGGACAACAGGAATGTTTTCAGAAGAAGTGTAAAGGAATATCTGGAATTAGAAAAAAAGATAAGAGCTATTTAGAAATCAGGCATGTAGAAGCCACAATTACAGCCCTAAGAGTGAGACTAATACAAGATGGAGTTTATAGAAAAAAAGAGAGCTGAGACAGAATCTTATGCACATCAACAACTTTAAAGCAGACAAAGAAAAAAAAAGATTAAGGAGTAATCACAGAAAGAAAAACCAGTAGGTGAAACAGCGATATCACAGAAGCCTAAGAAAAAGGCTGTATCTTCACTCTCAACTTCTAGAAAATCTGAAGTCTAACAGGCATTTGGACATATTGATTGTATTAAATAAATAAATCATTACATTTAAGAATACAATTTCAGTAGCAAGATGAAAGCCAGGTAAGGAAACGGAGGCAGCAAACTTCTTACAAATCACCTAGCAGGAAAATAAAGTTAGGTCAAAACTTAGTAAAACGGTTTGTCTTGATTGCTATTTGCTTCAGACATTGTTAATGAGCTAACCCCACAGCAATTCTCAATTCCCTTTTTCCTTGTTTGCCTTTACTACAACAACTAAAAAAAGCTAAATATTTGCTTTCCCAATATCTCTAGAAGATAGCCAGTGATAGGTTCTAACCAATGGGACATAGGTACAAACCCCCCGGGAGACATCTGAGAAAGCTTCTGCCTCATTCTTCCTACTTTGAGAATAGACATACTGTCTAGAGCACTTTTTAATTATGAGAGGACAAGCTATGAAGACAAAAAAGTTAACTTTAATCCAACATACCCATCACCTAGTGTCAACAATTCCCAATATACGAGTTAATATTGTTCCATGTATTTCCACACTTTTAAAAACTTTCATTGCCCTGTACCATCCAGGAAGATAAATTCCTAGTCTTACAGTAATTCAAAGCAAATCCTTTATAATCAAACAAAACTGGGTTTCACCATAGGTGCTGTCATTTAATGGCTATTAAACTTAAAGCCAGTTTACGTAGTATGTGTAAGCCTTAGCTTTCTCACATGTATATGCTGGAAATGACAGTGATTAACAACACATGAAAGTTATTAAATTTCCAGAGCTCTCTAGTTTATGGTTCACAAGAGTTTGAAGATTATTATTCAAGAGTTATTAATTACGGTCGGGCACGGTGGCGCATGCCTGTAATCCCAACACTTTGGGAGGCTGAGGTAGGCAGATCACGCTTGAGTTCAGGACTTTGAGACCAGCTGAGGCAACCCTGTCTCTACCAAAAATACAAAAAATTAGCCAAGCATGGTGGCACTTGCCAGTGGTCCTAGCTACTCAGGAGGCTGAGGTGAGAGAATCACTTGAACCCAAGAGGTGGACGTTGCAGTGAGCTGAGAGAGTTAGTAATAATCTTGTTGATTTTCACTAGGTTCAGCTTCACCAGGTTTAGACCTGTTCACTAGGTAACACATGTTCTCATCTCTGCTCTTCAGGGCAGAAAGATAAAGCATAAATACATTCTGCAAGCAGAATTTGGAAACACCTCTAAACTGCCCAACTAATCAAAAATGTGCTTCAGAAGCAATAACGCTCCTAACATAGGTGGTATAACATAACTGTTAAGAGTAAGGACCTGATAACTGATGTTATCTTTGTCCCGATGTGATGCAATAAATACACACATCACCTATGAAGTATTTGCAACAAAAATGTTCTCCGTGGATTTAATGCTAAGTAAACAAATAGGAAACTATAAAAAATGGGACATTCAACAAGACAAGTTTCCCGGGCATTTCAAGGAAAAAGTCAACACTGTAAAAACATCCTCCTTGAACAACAACAAAAAAAGATGACAATACAAAAAACAAACAAAACCAAGAGTAGGCTATTCTAGATTAAAAGAGATAGCAATACATAAATCTTAACTGAATACTAGACTGGGGGTATGGATGGGGCAGACAAGAAAAGTTATAAAAGGCATTCAGGAAACAAACAGGAAAATATGAATTCTGTTTATATGTTACAAGGCATTGTGGAATAATCTATTTAAATGTGTTGTATCATGGTTATGCAGAAAAATGTCCTTACTCTTAGGAGATAGAAGCATTTAGAAATGACATCTCATAATGTCTGCAATTTATTTTCAAACAGTTCAGAAAAAAAATGTATGAAGATATAATAAAGCAAATATTAACAGCTGATGAATACAGATGAAGAATATACATTTTTCTTCCTTTTTCCCTTCAATATTTATTCTGAAAAAATTTTAAGCCATAAAAAAGTAGAAGGGATGGTAAATAAAGGTCCATGGGCGAAACTAGTTCTGATTAACTATTTGCTGCATGATAGGGAAACTGTCTCTGTGCCTCAGTTCTCTCACTGATAAAAATCAGGAATAATCCTTATACTTAACACTTTGTAGGTGTTTTTGAAGACTAAATCAATTATGTAAAGTACTTAGAATGCCCAGCACACAATAAGCATAGTATAATTACCTATTTTTAATAGTAAAATTCTGATTCACTGTATCTTTCCTCAACTACTCGTGTCATAATCCAGAAAGATCCAATAAAGCCAGAGAGAGTAAGCCATAAGAAACGCAGTAACTATCTAAATATATATCAATGGAGGAATGAGTAGAAAAAAGGTATATTCACATTAACGCAGCTTAAAAGAATAAAGAATGCAGATCCCAAGCACCTAACCAAATCTTACTAAATTATTTTGCAGCGGAGAGAAAGTCATGAAGCAATTATTCAAGAGCATACAACCTGAATGTGATGGTTAATTTGAGGTGTCAACTTGACTAGATTGAGGGATGCTTAATGGCTGGTGAGGCACTGCTTCTTGGCGTGTCTGTGAGGGTGTTTCCAGTGAAGATTGGTTTGTGAGTCAGTGGGCTGAGTAAGGAAAATCTGCCCTCACTGTGGGCGGGCAACATGCCATAGCATAGACTGGGAGCCCAGATGGTACAGATAGACAGAAGCAGGTGGAATTCCCTCTCTCCACCCCTCCTTTCCTCAGAGCGAGATGCCCTTCTACTCCCTGCCCTTGGACATCAGAACTCCAAGTTCTTGGGCCTTTGGTCTATATGACTTGCATCAGCAGGCTCCTGAGTTTCTAGGGCTTTCTGTTTCAGACTGAGAATTATGCTATCAGCTTCCTTGGTTTGGAAGCTTTTGAATTTGGACTGAGCCACACTACCAGAAACCAAGGGTCTTCAATATGCAGACAGAATATTGTGGGACTTCTCAGCCTCCATAATTGTATAAGCCAATTCCCCTAGTAAATACTCTCTCACATATCAATACACAGGGATATCTCAGAGATATGTAGATTCAGTTCTAGAACATCACACTAAGCAAGTCACATAAGTTTTTTAGTTTCCCAGTGCAAATAAAAGTTATGTTTAGACTATACCAGTGTATTAAGTATACAATAGCATGTTTTTAAAATGTACATAAATTAATTAAAAATACTTCATTGCTAGAAAATACTGATCATGAGCCTTCAAGTCAAAAGCAAAGATCACTGATCACAGACTGCCATAACAGGTATAATAATAATAAAAAAGTTTGAAATACTGTGAGAATTATCTCCCAAAATGTGACTCAGGAACACAAAGTGAGCACATGCTGTTAGAAAAATGGTACCAATACAAAAAAGTCCTGACTGGCCCAGTAGAGGCAAGGGAAGAGGGAGGCCCTGGATCTACCACTGTAATCAGAGTGAGGCCAGATGGAGAAAAATGTGCAGAAGGTGAAGAAACTATGAAGGCATCATGAGACCTAGTTAGGAGACACAGCCTGGAGAATTACGAAAGATATACTATTGTTTTAAATTTCAAACCACAGTTACCTGTGTAACTAAAGCACCCTTAAGTCCCACAATAGGAAAAAGTGGAAACTGACCCAGAGGATACCAGATTGAAGGATATATCCAATTGCAGTTCCTAACAGCATACAGGTACTAATAACACTGTTCATTTTCAGCTTCAGCTCTTGATTGCTTTTGGCAGCAAAAGCATGCTCAAGGGCCAGATGAGACAGCGATTTGATATTAGAAGATGATTAAGATGGATTCTTGAATGATGTTCCCCAAAAGATTATATATATATATATACATATACATATGTCCCAATCCCTGGAACTTGTGGATGTTACCTGATTTGGAAAAGGATCTTTGCAGATGTAATTAAACTAAAACTCTTGAGATGAAATCATCTCAGATTATCCAATGGACCCAAGATCCAACAGCCAGTGTCCTTATAATAGCAGGGGAGAGGGAGGCTTCAGAGGAGAAAGGGTGTGAAGACAGTAGCAGAGATGGGATTGATGGGCTACATGCTAAGGAAGGCCAATGATTGTCCCTAGTCACTAAGAAGCTAGGAGAGAGGCATAAATAGATTCTCCCCTAGAGCCTTGGTAGAGAGTGTGACCCAGCTAACACCATGATTTCAGACTTCTAGACTCCAAAACTGTGAGAGAATAAATTTCTATTAAGTCAAAAAAAAAAAAAAAAAGGAAAAGAAAAGAAAAATAGCACCAATAGACTTGACACAGGGTTCTCACAATCTTTCAATTGGTAAGAAAGTGAAATTATGTGAAGTATAATAAATCAAAGTGCAATAAAATGAGGTATGCTTATATATGTCTCCCCTGTTGGTCTCTCTGGAGAGCCCTAATACATTTGACATGGTTAAAAAATAAAAAGTAGTGTAGAAGATTAAAGTAACAGGCATGGAAAGCAAATGCTTTAAATCAGGGTCCTATGTGCATGAAAAAAATAACAGGCTTACCTACACTTAAGGCTTTGATAGGTATATACATGCTTTTTGCTCAAGTAAATTAATGTAGCTATAATCCTCCTACTAGCATGAATGACTACCTAAAATAAATAGCTCGCTCCCACCCAAATAAAAATTCACCTTCATTAAAAGACACCCCACTTGGTACTGTGGGAAAATGTTGCTTAGGAGAGATTTTCCATTTTTGACTGTATTCCTTACAGTGGCAGTAAGGCATACCCAATTCAGGAAACAAATTATCTCCCCATGATAATCTATGTTTGTCTGTACAGTATCTATGTAGGAAACTAACCCCAATTTCTAGTCTTAGTGTTAAGATCCAGGTGCAGCTTATCTCACTCTTGATACGAGGAATAGACATATGACACAAATCAAGGTGCAGTACCCAATTCCCATAGCTACTATACTGGGTTTAGGGATGGATAACTAACCCAAAGTGAACCGAGAGTCAAAACAAGGACTTCTGCTGGAGTTATGGAGAAAGAAGTGCTCTAAAGTAAAAAGGTGAGATGGGGGAGGCATATATTCTCAGGACCTCCTGAGGCTGTGTCACAAGGTGAGGGGTTGCGGGAGGGAAAAAAAAACCTGCTAGAGATGCCAGCTATACAGATCACTTACATCCAGAACCATGGGGTCCATTTTGCTATGTGAAAGAAGTGTGTCCAAGATTTCATAAGGCCAATGCAGAAGACGACAGCTAAGAAAGAAGTATTTCTCACACTGAGTTTTGTTTGAACATCCAATACAGCTGCTCCTGAAACTATTAATAGAACCACCAAACTCATTTAACCTTCCCAGTCAATCGAGCTTACAAATTCTCTTTAAAAAAAAAATTTTTTTTGAAACAGGATGTTACCCAGGTTAGACTGCAGCGGTGTAATCATGGCTCACTAAAGCCTCTATCTCCCATGATCAAGTGATACTCTCACCTCAGCCTCCCAAATATTTTAACTACAGGTGGGTACCACCATGCCTGGCTGCTTCTTTTATTTTTATTTTTGGTAGAGAAGAGATCTTGCTATGTTGGCCAGGCTGAACTCCCAAATATTTTAACTACAGGTGGGTACCACCATGCCTGGCTGCTTCTTTTATTTTTATTTTTGGTAGAGAAGAGATCTTGCTTTGTTGGCCAGGCTGAACTCCTGAGCTCAAGCAAGCCTACCTGCCTTAGCTTCTCAAAGTGCTGAGATTACAGGAATGAGCCACTGCAACTGATTTGCAACTTTAATCACAACCAGAAGGATCCTCTAAAATCTCAAATCCATTTGCCTATGAACATGTTACTGTCAGTCTGGTGGCTAGGAACTGTTTAATGGTACTAGGGAAAGCAGAGTTTAATTTTATATTATTCCAAGGGATAAAGGAACTTAGTGTTAAAGTAACAGTTTTCACCTTTATGGCCAGTAAGGAAACCTTCACAGATGTCCTGTTTTAAAGAAGAAAAAGGTGGAAGAATTGAAGAGCCAAGACTGAGGAACCAAGACATCTAGCTTTTTCATCCCTTACTTAAGGTATATTCTGAAAACTGGTTCTAAGATGGAGAAGAGCTTTAGGTCCCAAATTAAATGCTGGTGTTTGGTTTGCACTGATTTTCAGTTACTTATCCTATGGAAAGAGGTGAAGACAGGAGAAAGAAAGGATACCTGCTCTGATACAGATAAAAGATTGTGGGGAAGGTAAGCCAGCAAAGAATGAATTAATGACATAAAATGTCTACCTACTGGGAATTAAGTTAGAAAAGTGTCAGAGCAAAGGATATACCGAATTCTATCATTTTAGAAAAACATTATACTTCCACAAAACTAATACTTTAAAAAGACAACTTTCTAAAAATATTTTTCTCCAAAGTATACTAAAAACATTAAGTCATATCTGAACATTCACTATTTTGTAAATATGTTATCTATAATAAAAAAAGTTCTTACTGTTGACGTAACTGTCGACAGCTCTCAATATGAGTAGATGTATTTTGATGCTGAATCCAATCCTATTGTAAAAGGAGAAAAGTGTCGAAATTAGAATATTCCTCATGTTGACTAATGAACTAGGCTTTTAAAAAAGACAAATAATACATCTTTTTCAAAAATTAAACAAATGTAGTTATAAATAGCTTTTGGCTACTCAATAAAATTTTCACAAACAAAAATTAAAGGCCTCCAAACAAATGTACTTAATACCATACCTCATTGATCCCATTTGAAAATATTTTAGTACAGAAAACATTTTAAATATCATATCCATAGATGCTCATTTTGAAATCAATATATAAACTTGGAGAAAATAAAAGCACTGATCAGCAAAAACTTATTGCAAAAAAAAAACACACACACCAGAAAACACCAAAAATTCTATAAGTAAAATGTTATCTGTGAAACGGTACCTTCAAAATACAGTATTTTAATAACAAATACCTCTAAAATTCACGCTAACAACATCAACAATCAAAAAATGCTACCTCATAGGCCAGTACCATTCCATACAAGGTACTATTTTGGTAAATAAGATTAGTAAAAATTCAGCAAAAATGCTGCTGATCAAATCTATTTCCAAAATTTAAAGGTAACAACATTTCAAAGATATAATGTCCCTTACATATTGAGCTTTACAATTAACAAAATGTTTTTTTACACATTACTTCATTTACAAATAAATCTGTCCTAAAATTACAATCTATACCATAAATAGCTCTGGAAGATACATCTGGATTTAAAAGAAAAAAAAAGCCAATACAGTTTTCAAAGATACAGTTTCCAAAGTGAAACAATTATTTAAAAGCAGTATGTATGTTACTCTAAGTTTCACTGTTCCTCCAGCATCTGGAAAAGCAGAAAACTTACTAAGTAACTCTGTATTTCAAAACTTTGCTTAAGGAAAATGTGATTATTTGTTTCCATTTCAAACACATTTTAGTTTAGGTCATTGCTAAAGATGAACTGTAAGTTTCCACAGGTAAAACCACAGTTGACAATTTTGGATTCTGCCTTGGCAAGAATTATGTGAAAGAAGGTACGTTGATTTGCAATGCAATGCTCAGTCAGCATCAATTTAAACTCAGCAACAAGGTATGACAAATCCTAAACTATTTCATTAAGCCATGGAACTGATTGCAGACTACAAAAAAGAAATGTTTGTACATCCAGTTTAGTAATGTAAATTGAAAGCTAGAAGAAATTGGCAGTTAAAAGTCTCTAGTGATACTAAAACCCATATTTTTAATGTTAACTGGACACTGTTTACATCAAACAGACACACTGGTGCAGGCAGTAGGTTGGGCATGATTTATTTGAACCATAAAGTGTTTTATCTGAATACGTTGCCAACATTTAATAATCCAGAGATTTTAACCCCAAGTCCAGATTTCCAGCTTTTCTTGAAAAAATAGGATGATACAGTAAGATAGGATACCATTCTTATAGCAACTATCAGCTGACGATGATGGCTGCCCTATTTAAGACATACTCTCCTCACACATAACACACATTCTCTTACTGTACTTTAACAGGCTTGCTTCACAAATTGACATTACTTGCTTTAAGCTCAGTAAATACACCTATCCTGCCCCAATTTCTAGACTCTCTGGCAAGAGTATCCACATTAGATAATGGTCCAAAAGCAGCACTGCCTCCCCAGAGAAAAAGTGAAAATTACCTACTAAGGAGGAGAAGCTGCAAGGACTGTATAGAATTAGGGAGGCTCAGGATGAAACTGAGAATGTGAGGACTGAGAACTGAGCCTGTATCAGGGCTCACTTACTAGTCTCAACAATTTTTTACTGTCAGTACTTTCTCAAACTGGATTATTTCAGTCATTACAACACAGTCCCTAAACCATGGCAAGTTTTTCCTTTAAAATCTGAACCCCAATTTAACAAGCAAATACATTTCGCATTCTCAAAGTACATCTTTACAGCTATAATTTCGGAGACCCAAAGGTGGGGAATATACATATTGTCAGATTTACTCAGTAGAAAAAAGTTTGCAGTTGGTAATTTACATTTATTGGCTTCATATTTATGTCATATATATATGCACACACACGAACACTTACGAGGTAGCAAAATGTATCACAGAAATGAGAAGTAGTTTGTACCATCGAAATCCCCATCTTCACAAATCTCTATCATCTGGCCATTTAATAGTGAAAAATTCTTTACTTAGATGAGCCCCATTCTGTTGTGCTGTTAAAACGCGTGTGTGTGTGTTTTTCTAACGGCAATCTACGTGAGTTCTAATGATCACTAAATGATTTTCTCTCCTCTCAAATCTTTACTTTTACCCTATTAACCCCAGTTTTTACCATCTTATACTTGAACAATTAGAGAAGCTTCCAAGTGGAGGTGCTCCTCCATATCATCTAATCTCTATTTATCCTGCATACTTCAATCAGGTCTCCCTAAAATATAAACATGTCACTTCACTTATCAACAAACTTTAGCTTTCTAATGCCTCTCACCTCAAGTCTAAACTCCTAGGCTAGCTCTTCAAGGCCTTACATACTTATTTCTAATATGCTCATCACTCTTTCCCAACAATGAAATGTAGTCTTCTCTCTGGACCTTTGCCTCCCTGTGTATTGTTGCCATCCCTCCTCCTTTTTTATTTTTTTTGTTTTTTGAGATGGAGTCACTCTGTCACCCAGGTTGGAGTGCATTGGCAAGATCTCCCGGGTTCAAGCAACTGTCCTGTCTCAGCCTCCTAAGTAGCTAGGATTACAGGCATGTGCTATCACGCCTAGCTAATTTTTGTATTTTTAGTAAAGACGGGTTTCACTATGTTGGTCAGGCTGGTCTCGAACTCCTGACCTCGTGATCCACCCGCCTAGGCCTCCCAAAGTGGGATTACAAGCATGAGCAACCACGCCTGGCCCCCTCCTCCTCTCTATACAGGTGTATCTAAAGCCTCTTTATCACTCAAGATCCATCTTCAAACTACTCCATGAAGTCTTCTCTACCACATCATTCTAGTCAAGATAGACAGTGCATTTAGTAACTGTCATTCCATTAGTCTAACTAGGCTGCAGAAGTCTTTTGATGTCAGAATGCATATTTATACTTTTTAAACACATACTGCTACAAATACAATAGTTTAAATAATTATTAAATTGGTAAACTGGTAATGATTACATTGGTAAATTGATGATGCAGGCCTGAGTGATACACGCCTGAAATCAACATAGAAATATTAAATCTCTGTCCCTTACAGCATATCCAAACAAGTTAAATACACAAAACCACTTGCTGCCTTCTAATTGTTTTAAATGTCTCAGGAGAATAATTTTTTTCCTCAATAAGACTGGATAAACTGCTTAATAACATCTAAAATTTTACACAGTTTCTCATTTCTGCCCCAGTACCTAGTTGGAGTCATGTACAAAGCTGGTATCCATAAGTACATACTAAATTTAATGTATATCTTTTCTACTGTACAGAATACAAATTAAAACTTCAAGTTCTTTATTCAAAGATGTATTTTTTTTTGGATTCATCATGATTAATTAAAAGTTTAAAATAAATTTAAAAATTATGTGGGATGCCCAGTCATAAGAATACAGGGAGACTAACACTCAATTCACTACTTAGGCCAGGGCTACTTACAGATTACAATTAGGTGACATGAATTACTCTAAGACTTTTTCCCTCGTAAGGACTTTACTATCCTTTCTGATGGAATAAGGCAACTATTATTTTAATAGAATTTGGCACAGCTGGCTCAAATGGGATCAAATGCTGCTTTCTTTCACTGGAGTTAACTTTAAGAAAGAAACGACAGACCTAATTATCAGATTCATGTTGATAAAAACCTGGTGAGTGAATAATGAAAAGAAAATCAAAAGGCAGCACTGCAAGAAGAAAAGAACAAGAACATTAACACCTACAGATTTTTAAGCCTAAGTATACAACCAATTCCAGGCCACGGCCTTGATCAAAGCTTTTTCCTGTTAGTACATTCCCTCCTGACTCTTTACGATCTGAATCAATAAATCACATTGGTAAACAGAAGAAACAGTGCTTGCCAAACACAGATAAATAAAATTTACTCGGAAATTCCTGCTCAAATCTACCAATGATTACTACCAAATAGTATGTGACTGCCTCTGCAAAATACTTGCTTCTAACTATACTATTAAGTACCTAAATCTTCTTCATTTTTTAAAGAATTTTCTCTTCAAATTCTATCATTTAACTCTATAATTAATGCACCTTGACTTATTTTTGCCATGAAGTTATTTTAGAAAGCTTCTTCTCAAAAAAACACTAAAAATCACTAGTCTACATAAAGTCAGGAAATATTTAAATCAACATTGTCTTTATCCCAAGACAGGTATATATATGCAAGGCCATAATATAATGTCTTTTAAATGTGTGAATTACAAATGGGTTATACCATCTCTTCAGTACAAATGGGTTATACCGTCTCTTTGTAGTTTTACACTAACAGATCCTTTTAGAGAAAGGTGATTCCATGTGACATTGTCTTGTTAAGTATACAGTTTATATTATATAAATTTTATGTTGCGTAAGTGGGATAACTAAAAGTTTAAAATAAATGGACAAACTATTAATATATGGTTGCGCCCAGTCACAGGAATACAGTAAGCCTAACACTGAATTCAGTACTAAGGCCAGGGCTACTCAAGATAACAACTAAATATTGATGTTGCAATTAAAATTACCTTCTGCCATTTCCTTAACGTCTAGTTAACAGCAGCATACATATTACAACTTAAGAGAAAACTTTGGCGCTGAGCATCATTATACAGTGATCTTTTTTTAAAAACACTCACCTTCAAATGACTACATTCTACGTTACACAGAGAACACAAATGTGGAAATATTCTTGGAGATGCTGCATAATAATCATTCATCATAGAAGGAGTTGGAAGTCTCTTCATTTTCTGGGCATCAGCATGTGAAAATTTTGGTAGCCAGGATGCTTTCACAATACCAAAGGGAGACCGAATGGGAATGTCAGCCTGTGACTGGTAATTCTTTTTACTTCCTCTTGATCCAACACGTACATTAGATGAATTAATCACAGGCTCACGTGGGATCCGCTCTTGTTGGCTTACGGTTGAAATTAATTCCGACGAAAATGGTTGCTGGTTCATAGACGGAGGAATCAGAGATTGACTCATTGCCTGGCTAACTGTTTGGTTAATAGATTGGTTGACAGATTTTATAGGTTCAAGGACTGACTGTCCTCCCGAAATGTGTAAGCCTGACATCTTGGTTCCACTCTCAACTGGGAAAAAGGACCGATTATTGGAGGACTCACCGGCGAAGTCCATTTGGCGAAATACATCTTCAACAGGAAACATAGAATTACATATCACATTTGGATTGGGAACAGATGCAGAAATGTTCTGCTGTGACTGAAATTCATTCTCAACCTCATCAGTTGGAATTTCAGGATCATAAATACGTACTTCAAGTGGATCTTCTGTGTAGCCATATTTGCTTGCATGCCCATAATCAATCACATTACTTGAAACTGCTTCACTACCAAGTGTTTCTTTATTTCTGCTCTGAGAAGGTAAATTAGGTAATCTGCGCCCCATTTTTCGCATTCTTATATCCCTCAAAATTAATGGCATATTTTCAGGAGTCAGTTGTTCATCAGGATAGCGACTAAGTTCTTCTAGGTCTTCATTAGATAATCCAAAACTTGCTAAGATACTTGAGGCACTCTCTTTAGTATAGCGGCTCTGTACTTTGGGACTCTGCTCTGTAACCTGTGTTATAGAACTCTGTTTCAATGCCACTGATGCAGATATATGAGGCTCATCATCCCACCGGCTACCATGAGGCTTCCCCTTCTTCTGTTGTGCTTCATGAAAATCCAGTTTTTCTTTGGTTAATCTTGGATCAGTTCTGTGTTGAGTTACCTGAACATTCATTCTCTGTGGTCCCATGTTCTGATAAGATTCATGGCCAGCAAATCTGTGTGGAATTCCACGGGCTCTCCCTGCTGGGTAAAATCTTGGGAGACCCATAGATCCAGGCCTCATAAATGGTCCTGGAGGCCTCATCCCAGAAGGGTTAGGTGCTCGTGGCCTTTGAAGTGGAAAGTCTCCTCGAGGATTAAACCTGGGTCTCGACATGGCTATTTTCAAGAAAGCCTGATTTAATAAAGTATAAGGTGGTGTTGAACCATGTGAGGCAACGGCATTCAGCTGCTGAAGCGCCAACTGAGTCTTAATCTGAGCAAAGTGCAAAGGAGATGGGCCCAACAGAAGTGGGTTTGCAATGCCCAGGTTCAAGGAATTCACAAGTGGTGCGAAATTTTCCAAGAATAACACAAAGCTGAAAGTTAAAACACAAATATTAGATCATTTTAACTCAAACTACTTCATGAAGTGGGTTCTACAGCCAGTGTAAAACATTTTGAAATAAAGCCATGAAACCATTCTGCATTTCATACACTTTTAGAGTAAGGGCTTACGAAGATTTAAATTTCCCAAAAACTTTCTCTTTTCTTCTTTCCTGAATGCAGAACACAAGCCCCAAACCTCAAGCCAGAGTTCACGTATATTGTGTTGTGTTGGGTGCTGTCCTAGGCGCTGAGCAGTAATTACAACTCCTTTTACATAATCTTGAAAAATACTGGGAATTTATTTCACGCTGTAATACTGGGGGAAAAAAGATGAAGGCATTAAAATACTTATAAATGCACACATATTTAATATGCATGTTATCAGATATACAAATAAAGAAAATAAAAACTGTACGCTTGAAGTTTTTTAAGACCCATTTTTGTAAAACACAGTCTTCTTGGAATCAGTCTTCATATCTAATAAATTCCACAGGACAAATAAACTACACTTATGTTCCTGTTATTAAACGGTTGTTTCTTGTAAGATAAAAATTTGTTGCCAATAAACTTGTTTACAGAGTCTAAGAAAACAGTATGCAATGGTATGGAATTTGTTATAATATAGAAAATATGTAACAAAACCAGTAACTCTTCTCTTGGAGTCCCTCCATATTTGTCTCACAGGATAAAAATATATATATGAATGATAATAATTATTAACTTTATAGAGCACTGTCCATGCGTCAGTGTTCTATGAACTTTAAATGGAATGGGTAATTTAATGCTAACAATCCAGAGATATGTACAAAGGAAAACACTAAGGCACACACAGGTAAAGTAACTTACAAATACAAGTGACTGTGTTGAGATTTGTATTGAAGATTATCTGGTCCAGTAATATGTACCCTTAACCACTAACAGATGTGAGCAAAAGAATCTTGCCGTTTCCAGGCACTTTATTAGTTAAAACTGGTTGCTGACCAGCCCATCAGACCGCAGCACTATCCACACTTCAACACTCTTCTCAGAAAACACTACTTTAGCTACCATTCAGGACCAAGGTCAGCAGCCACATAACTTGCCTTTCCTCCTGGAATTAAAAAATTTATAAGCATATGGACTATGCTTGTGCTTTCCATCAGGACCTCACTTTTATGCATGGTGGAAAATGTGAGGTCTTCAGGCATCTACAATTGGTATCAAAATCCACACCACAGATCCTATTTGCTAATCATCACTGTCTGGTTGAAGCTACAATTCCACCCATTACTGTACTATACAATTTTCTATTTATAATACATAATATTAATAAAATGTTAATTTGGCCGGGAAATGGTCTTTATCTGGTTAACACTCTCCCTTCCAGTCATTTCGCACGCTGCCACCACATTTAACCTTTGCAAAAGGGCATTTTTACCACATAACTACTCTGTTCAAAAATCCAAGAACATCTCATTCCCTTTGTTTCTTAGCTTTATTGTTTAAGGTCCAACCAATCTAACCAAACTCTCTAATTTTATCAGACAGGTATTTTTGCTATGCCACTGTTCCTATTCTTCCCAAATCCCTTCACCTCTTCCAATCAAAAACAAATGTTGCTCTGGATGCTGACTTATTCATCTTTCAAGGTCAGCCCTCATTCAGCCTCCCTTGACTACCAGTCCCTAAAATGAGTCTTCCAATAACTTTTCTTTCCTTTTTTTTTAAGACAGAGTCTTGCTCTGTCACCCAGGCTGGAGTTCAGTGGCGCAATCTCGGCTCACTGCAACCTCCACTTTTCGGGTTCGAGCCATTCTCCTGCCTCAGCCGCCCAAGTAGCTGGGATTGCAGGCCTGCACCACCACGCTACCCAGCTAATTTTTGTATTTTTAGTAGAGATGGGGTTTTGCCATGTTGGCCAGGATGCTCTCAAACTCCTGACATCAAGTGAACCGCCCGCCTTGGCTTCCCAAAGTGCTTGGGTGTAAGCCACCTCACCTGGCATCCAATAACCTTTCTTATTTATTGCTTGCATCATTTTTTGGACTCTTACTATCTTGTTTCTGCACTCATACACACGGTCTTTTTCAACAATGTAATGTCAATTGACGTTCATGGCTAAGTCTTATCCCCCAAGCATATAAACCCTATTCCTACTTAAAAGATCCTCAAATATGTGTTAAACTATATGAATGATCACATCCAAAGTACTCACTAACATGCACAAATTTTCTGACTAGAATGAAACACAACAATACAGCAAATACATAGGCTTCTGATTCACCAGATACGAGCTAAAGACACAAGCTTACCAAACACTGATACCCAAATTTTGTTTAAAAGTTCATTTACAGGTCAGGCGCAGTGGCTCAAGCCTGTAATCCCAGCTCTTTGGGAGGCCTAGGCAGGCGGATCACGAGATCAAGAGATCGAGACCATCCTGGCCAACATGGTGAAACCCTGTCTCTACTAAAAATACAAAAAAAAAAAAAATTAGCTGGGCGTGGTGGCATGTGCCTGTAGTCCCAGCTACCCAGGAGGCTGAGGCAGGAGAATTGCTTGAGCCCGTGAGGCAGAGGTTGCAGTGAGCTGAGATCGCGCCACTGCACTCCAGCCTGGTGACTGGCGACGGAGCGAGACTGTCTCAAAAAAAAAGTTCATTTATAACAAACTCATGGTCTTTTAAAACAATCATAAATCATATGAAACTGTGCCTACCTTCTACATAACAAAATCGCTTCCAAAAACAACTGTCTTTACCCAATCCTAAAAGATACACATTGCTTATGTAAACAATTTAACATCTAGTTATTTCAATGCTTTCTGCACCATTTACTCCATTTGGTGAAGATTCCTCTTATAACTTCATAAGGCCAAGCTCTTCCAAATAATGTTTCTACCCCAAAATAAAACAGCAAAGGAACAAATTTCAATCAGTGATCTAATTACTAAATGTAATTGTGAACATGTATCATTTGGAATCATCTCCATTTTAACCTCCTTAAAGGCAAAAATCTACTGTGTATTTCCTAATGTGCCCAACATTGCATTACACTGATTCAAGTACACATTTATAGAAGGTAAGAGAACAACAGCCTTTGATAAACTGTATTCTCCAGAATACTAGAGTCCTCTAAGAGTGGTCATCTACAAAGATGTTCCCTGCCCAACAAAGTTTGAAGGGCACTATACTTGATTTTTAGAGGGGAACAATGTCCACTAGCATATTAAAGTCTATGAGAGAAATAGCTCACACCTGTAGTCCCTAGCTACTCGGGAGGGAGGTTAAGGCTGAAGAATAGCTTGAGCCTGGAAAGCAGAGGTTGCAATAAGCCGAGATTGTACCACTGTACTCCAGACTGGATGACAGAGTAAGACCGTCTTTTGTTTAAAAAAAAAAAAGGCCATGTGACGCCCTGCTGTAGCTGATACACTTATCAAAATCTTTTTTACATTTTGCACTTCCCAACCCTGGGTTTCTATTCATAGAATAGACATGTGCTTCCTATGGTGGGTTTCCCAGGATATAAAAGTTAAGCGAAACTTTCCTACCTATATACCCAGAGGTCATGTCTGAAATATTTAGTAACTAGTAAAGCACATGCAATGAACAATCAGAACATAGGTGCTTTACAGTGTGGAAGCAGACTCCTAAGCCCCTCCTTTGTCTACCACCCTTAAACTTTTAAGGGTTGAAGTTGCTGTAGCATGAGAAGGCAGTGATGGGACTTCCCTAGGGGAGGAACTAAAAGAGGGAAGGATGTGGGGGATCCACTCTTTGAGCAGCAGCTACTTACTAATCAGGAAAGAATTATTTCTATATTTAACACAGCAACATCAGTGTGTAGTCACTGAATATTAATCTTGAAACGACACCAGTCTTTCATAGAACAATCTGGAATTCACGTGAAGAGAAGAATTAAAAGGCAGTTTCCCAGTTATGGAATTGCAGCTATCAATAAGCAGAAGTTTGGCCTGTCTGCATTTTTTAGGAGTCTTAAAAAACAACCACATCAGACTTCCCATATGGTTAGTCCCATCCTAAAATCTAATATAACGAAGACAGAGTAATAAGTTAGCAGCCCTGGCTCTGCCTAAAAGATCTGTCTCCCTTCTCTACTGGGAAGACAAGTCAGAATTCCGTTCAGGTAGTTATTTACTAAGCATTCTGGTCCCAAGACCTGCTAGGTAGAGGTAGGTAAGTTTCTCCTCTAACATTAATATGCAGGGAAACCTACTAAAAGCAGCACATGTCAATCTTACAATAGGTCATTTCTGCCAACTTCCTTTCTGAGAATAAGTTTCTTTAATCCTCCTGAACTTTCAGCCAATACTTCTAACTTATCCCATGATGTCATACATATTTCATACTTTTATGTGAAGTATATATCATTGTAGTTTGTATTTAGTAACATTTTCACACAATAATCCAGTTGATATAAAATCATCACCTGCTTATGCTACCATTATCATTTCTAATCCCAGTAGAGAAGTTTCTGACAAAATACTTTGTCAAAATATCTTTGAAAGAGGAATTATGGGCCAGGTGCAGTGGCTCATGCCTGTAATACTTTGGGAGGCTGAGGCAGGCAGACGGCTTGAACCCAGGAGTGCAAGACCAGCCTAGGCAACATAGAGTGACTTCACCTCTATACAAACATAACAAAAATTAGTAAAGTGTGGTGGTGTTTGCCTGTGGTTCCAGATACTTAGGAGGCTTTCACTTTTTTAATTAAAAGTGAAAATTGTATAAATGAAATATGAGTATACGGTAGTCTCCCCTTATCCACTATTTTACTTTCTGCAGTTAGTTACCTGTAGTCAACCACCATCCAAAAATAGGTGAGTATAGTATGAGAACGACATTTTGAGAACAACCACATTCATATAACTTGTATTACACTATATTATAATTCTATTTTTTATTGTTAATCTCTTACTGTAGCCTGTTTTAAATTAAACATCACAGATATGTGTGCATAGTAAAAAAGAATATACAGAGGATTTAGTACTATCCATGGTTTCAGGCATCCATTGGGGATCTTGGAATGCATCCACCCAGGAAGCCTGGGAGGTGGAGGTTGCAGTGAGCCATGATTGCACCACTGCACTCCAGCCTGGGTGACAGAACAAGACTCTGTCTCAAAAACAAACAAAGAAGAATTATGATTAATTACTTGATTATATACTTGTTCAGCTGTCACAGCTTTATTAGAATTCCCACTAAAATCACATGCATTTTATATTGGAAGCATGACACACAATGTTGGGCACTGGTAACAATAAAGACACTTTTTAAAAATACAGGTGGCTCACACCTGTAATCTCAACATTTTGGGAGGCCAAGGCAGGGGGACTGCTTTGAACCCAGGAATTCAAGGCCAGCCTGGGCAACATGGTCAGAACTCATCTTTACAAAAATGAAAAACCAAGTATGGTGATTTTTCCCAACCAGCTACTCAGGAGGCTGAGGTGGGAGGACTGCGTGAGCCCAGGAGGTCAAGGCTGCAGAGAGCTGTTTTCACCACTGTACTGCAGCCTGGGTAGCAAAGCAAGACCCTGTCTCAAAAATTTTATATACGTAAAAAATATGCCTATGACCTATATGCCCAATAGCATATCTTCAATGGTTAAAAAAAGTAAGCATTATGTTGCCTTTTCTTTAAATGAAATTTAAGGGGTATAGTAGTCACCCCTTCTCTAGGTGGATGCATTCCAAGATCCCCAATGGATGCCTGAAACCATGGATAGTACTAAATCCTCTGTATATTCTTTTTTACTATACATACATACCTGTGATGTTTAATTTAAAACAGGCTACAGTAAGAGATTAACAATAAAAAAATAGAATTATAATATAGTGTAATACAAGTTATATGAATGTGGTTGTTCTCAAAATGTCGTTCTCATACTATACTCACCTATTTTTGGATGGTGGTTGACTACAGGTAACTAGCTGCAGAAAGTAAAATAGTGGATAAGGGGAGACTACCGTATACTCATATTTCATTTATACAATTTTCACTTTTAATTAAAAATGTTAAGTACATTTTTAATCATTTAGCAAAATTTGTCTTCTATCATTAATATCCACTCGAAATAAAATGCTTTGACTAAAAGGATGATTGTTATTTATACTTCAAGCTTTCTATTTATAAGATAAAGTTTTCTTTTGCAATTACATTTGAAAACATAAGCCTTCAGAATTATGTAACTTAAGTGCCCCACCAACGGAATCTTTTTTTACTTTGTCACTTAACTTTTATATCCTTCTCAATCAATTCAAGGGAATCAAATTCCAAAATTAAGTATCAGGTCATTCAGGATATCTTTTTAAATGCTAAGTACTCCCAAGAAATGTAGAGAAAGTTTTCTTAGCAATGAATCTAGAGAGTAAGTTCAAATTCAGCCTTTATTCATACAAAATAATCACTGACATCATTGTTCTAGGTAGGGAAGGACCAAAGATATTAAGGCCAGAACAGACCTCTCCCTTCATACAGCTAACATACTACTTTTTAAGATGAAGCCAGTATCTCTTAAGAATTAGGGTAACCAGGCCGGTCACGGTGGCTGACACCTGTAATCTCAACATTTCAGGAGGCCGAAGTGGGCAGATAGATCACTTGAGGTCAGGAGTTAGAGACCAGCCTGGCCAACATGGTAAAAGTCAGTCTCTACTAAAAATACAAAAATTAGCCAGGTGTGATGGCACATTCCTGTAGTCCCAGCTACTCGGGAGGCTGAGGCACAAGAATCGCTTGAACTTGGGAGGCAGAGGCTGCAGCAAGTCAAGATCATGCCATTGCACTCCAGTCTGGGTGACAGAGCAAGACTCATCTCAAAAAAAAAAAAAAAAAAAAAGAATTAGAGTAACCAAAATGATAAAATATATAGTTAGAAATCTCTTGAAATCTTCCCTTTTCATGCCTCTGCAATTTAAAAAAAAAGCTTATAGAAACTAGAAACTGGTCAAACAAACTACAGTACATCCAGATTTTCAGTATCCACTGGGAGGTCTTAGAACGGATCTCCCTCAGAAAAGGGGGCACTATTAGGTAAAGGCTTTTAATGACCAGAATCAGAAACCATACATACAGAAAAGATACGAAAACTCTTCTGAGTTGGAGAAAAACTTCAGAATTTGAATACTAAAAGCTGAGGACAAGCTTTGAATTTTAACAGGAGGTAGTGTGATACAAGAGGAAAATATCTGGGGTTTTTTGGTGGAGATGGGAGCAGAAAGCAGTAAATTCAAATTCAAACTATAAAGTCTGCAATTCATTTGTCAAAAAGGTTAAGAAACTCTATTTAGGGGTGTCAGAATCTACATTATTTAAGGCCTCAATTGACATGGTTATGAGATAATCAAATCTCTCTTCTATTCCATTCAATTTTTAGCTACTGGCTCTCCTACACTGCTACATGCCTAATGCTTTCTACTGGATTATCACTTCTATACATCTCAGCTTCACTCAACAATGATTTTTGTTGTTTCTGTTTTACTTTTTGGCAGGCAGGAACATTTACTAGGGTATGACAGTAGGTCACAAAGTTCCTTCCTAAAAGTGTCCATCTAAATCCTGCATGCCACTGTCGGGTGGGTTGAGGAGATATATCATAACAGGCCCTTCTTTTTCCCCCTTTTGATTTTAGTGGAAAGGAATAAGTTCAGAATCATGCGTCTTCTGAGAGCCTAACATGACAGTCATCAGGCTACTTCCTAGTTTCAAAGCTAAATAAAATACGGTTCTGTTTCTATAGCCAAAGTGCTAATAATCTAACAAAAAACAAACTGCAATAAGGTTTGCTGGTATTATAACAATGCTGAAGTATCAGAAAAGGATTTCTGGAGGAGAGAGATGTTTGAATTGAGTTTTGTAGGATGGCATCTTCTACAGTTTTGAGGGAACTAGTAGAAATGAGATTTCAAATAACAATGTCTTACTAAACATGTGTTTATCAAATTTTCAAAAATTTAGAGTATCCTAGATAAAGTTT
This sequence comes from Plecturocebus donacophilus, assembly GCA_004027715.1. Classification (NCBI taxonomy): domain Eukaryota; kingdom Metazoa; phylum Chordata; class Mammalia; order Primates; family Pitheciidae; genus Plecturocebus; species Plecturocebus donacophilus. The sequence continues at coordinate 92,519 of PVKP010002642.1, forward strand.
ACAGATAAAATACTATGAAATAGTTGTATTGGAATGATTAAAAAGTAAATTATAATTTATTAACTGCACATCTGAAAAAGGCATAACATTCCCAACAAAAAAAAAGTTTCAACTAAACATCAGAATCTTCTGCATCCTCAGGACTATTCAATAAAAGTCACCCATGAAGACAGGAAAAAAATGTGTTAGGAACCAATATCCTTTATGCCATCTGTTAGCTACTGTTTTTAGTGGCTTTTTCAATCCTCTCCTCTCTATACCAATTCACTTGCCAAATTACCAAGATACAAAAAAAAAAAAAAAAAAACCAAACCTCCATTTCTAACTATAAAATTCAATGTAATACTTCTCATAGGTACTTTCTTTTTCCTCTCACCACCATCATCATGCTAACACCTTTTCCTTGGCTATTATAAACTTTAAATCTACAGCTATCTACGTAGGTTCAGATGCACTGGCAAAAAGAGGCAAAAGTTACAGGCTCAAGTGCTTAATGAGTAAAATAATGTATCTGAGATTTTCTTTAAAATAATCTGGGCAGGAGTATGGGGAAAGAGTGAATGTGTGTAGTAGGGCAGAGGGTAGTGGTGGAGGTAGGTGAAAGGAGTTTGATGACTCAAGACACATACAAATACTGGTTGTGGAAGCTGAGTGATGAGTCCCTAAGAATTTATCTGTGCTTTTTTACATTTCTGAAGATTTCCAAAACAAAAAGTTTAAGTCCTAAATATTAGGAATGACTTTTTTTTTTTTTTTTTTGAGATGGAGTCTCACTGTCACCCAGGCTGGAGGGCAGTGGCACAATCTCAGTTCACTGCAACCTCCACCTCCCAGGTTCAGGAGATTCTCCTGCCTCAGCTTCCTGAATAGCTGGGATTACAGGCGTCCGCCACCATGCCCGGCTTTTTGTATTTTCAGTAGATAGGAGGTTTCACCACGTGGGCCAGGCTGGTCTTGAACTACTGACCACATATGGTCCACCTGCCTTGGCCACCCAAAGTGCTGGAATTTCAAACATAAGCCACCGTACCCGGCCCGTGTGACATTTTTAACAAAACAAAAATTGGGAAGAGTAAAAAACCATGAACATGAGTTATTGAAAATGACATCATTCTTCTCAATCTAACATTAACACACCAAGGTCTAGCAAAAGCCAAATCAGCTAACAAGCTGATTAACAAGCAATGTATAAATATTAAATTCAGATTTATGTCTAAAACCATTTTAATTACATACCCTATACCCTTCCTTCCCACTTGACTTTTTAACTATTACTAAACAGTTTCATATATTGCTGTCTTTGTTTCATTCTACCTTTTGGTGGAAAAAATTAATTTGTAAAATTAAGGAAAACAAGCAAAGTGATCTTGGTAAGAAACCTCTAAGAGCGGGGCGCTGTGGCTCACGCCTGTAATCCCAGCTCTTAGGGAGGCAGAAGTAGGAGGACAGCTTAAGCCCAGGAGTTCGAGACCTGCCTGGACAATATAGCGATACCCCGTTCTCCACAAAAACGGAAAAAACAAAAAGACAAAAAAAAAAAAAAAAAAAAAACGAAAATTCCCAAAAAAAAAAAAACCCCAACCCCCTTAAAAAAAAAAAAAAAAAAAAAAAAAAAAAAAAAAAAAAAAATAACCGTAACTTCCCTCAAAGCAACAACCCCCAACCCCCTTAAAAAAAAAAAAAGAAAAGAAAAAAGAAACCTCTAAGAATTAGGTTGTATCACACCAAAGAAAACAAACACTCTGCCTTTTGAGGATAATGATGTAACCTGAAAACAGTGTGATAAGAACACAGGAACCAAACAGACAAAGGCAAATTTCGCATTAACACCTGGAAGACCACCAAACAAATTAAGACAGCCATTATAATGCATTTTCCTTTAACCCCGGAAGCTCTGGTCATAAAGAGGTTTGTTCATCAGAAGATTTATGGATAGCCATCTTACGAAATAACCTGGAAAAACGAGAGTTGAGATCAGAGTTCTTAAATATCAACTCGTTGGGGAAAAAACTGCAACTAAATAGTATTAACCCTTTAAAATAAATGTTTTACCTATATAAGTAACGTGTGCTTGTTACAGAAAACAGTAAGAACTTCCAAGCAAAATCCTTAGCAATAAAATCATCACCCAGAGTAAATTAATACGCTGATACAGTTTCATCTACTTTTGTGTACATGCATGCACACATGATTGGGGGGATAGGGTATATCAAACATTGCACAAAATTAGAACTATACTATTTGCTATTTTCAGTTGACATTTTATTTTTCTAAATTCAGTATTTTTCAAAAACTGGGTATTTAATAGTCATAAAATATTATGAAACTCTGAACTGTTTTAACAAATAACTTACAACTCATTTGTGTCCTTTTAAGAATTAAAACATGCCACTGTAAAACAAATACTCAATGTCAACCATAAAAATTCTTTCAGAAACACATAGTAGAAACTGAGTTCTTGAGAAAGCCATGACAAAACAGCATGATGAATTAAAAATATATCACTATTAGATCCTGTGAGGTATTTCTGAGATGTCTAATACCATGGACAATCAAGAACTGCCTATTTTGATGCAGTCTTTCAGAAGGAAGGGAGTCCTTAATTTTCTTTACAGATATGGGTAGACTTTACCCAAAACCATCACCAAAAATCAGATAACGGCTCTATTGGACTTATAAGGAAAAGATTTATATCAAACCCCATACTTGGACTTACAGCACTTCATAATTTACAAAGCACTTTATATATTATCTTGTCTCAGCTTCACAATGACCTTAAGAGCAAAGGAATTCCAGTTTACACATTAAGTAAAACACAGCTAGGAAGTAACAAGATTATAACATCTTCCTATGGTGTTCTTTCCGTATACCAGATAATCTATGTGTAAATTTACTTTATACTTTATTTTTAATCACAAAAAAGCAATACAGATTCATAACCCGCCCCCCAAAAAGAAAAACCACCCTATGACATGCAGGAAAGAATAAAAAGTATTCTATAATCTTCCCACAAAGGGAAAACTACCACTAACATTATTTTTCTAGATATACAACCATATACCTCATTTGGTACTGCTTTGTTAGAGCACTATTTGTCTCAGAATATATAAATTTACTTTGGTACTTGAGAATGCAGTTATTACAATGGCTAGTTAATACAAGAGGCTGATTTGTTTATTCAGCCACAAAAACTAACATGTCATTCTGTGCTTTTCTGGTACTCAGTCTGCTAACCTCTTCTACCACACAGACAGAGCCACTCAGCCGACTTCTTTACTACTATTAGTTTTTGTCCTCTCTTGTTTCACAAAAGGTACGCAAGCAGCAATTCTGAGGGTGCCACAGGGTTGACAGAGAGTTTAATGTTAAAATGCAAAAACATGGTTCCTTCAAGGAAACAAGTCAATGAAATAGAAAGCAAAAATAAGCAGAAAATTAGAAACGTTATTTGGCATCATGAAGGGTAATACAAATTTCACTACTACCTGCAAGGATTGATAAACATCATGATTTCAGATTTGAAAAATAAATGGAAAACTGCTAACGCACAATGCTAAGAAGAGATCTCCATGAGAACCAGGCATTAACCCCATATAGCAATGATTTAAATTGTTATCAGTTTCAGAAAAACAATGTTTTGATAAACGGGCTACTGTAAGATATACCTTTTTGTTTCTTAGGAGCATGTGCACTGCATACATAAATGGGCCTCTAGAGCACAACACTGTATTCACTGTAAATGACGCTCCCCTGGAGATGCACACTGGTAGCCTTGCTCCTAATGCCCCTAATAAGTCTAACAGGTTAGTCCAAGAGAAACCACCTTATCCAAGTTGGAACAAAGAAATGCTAAGATTTTTTGTTAAACTAGAAATGAGAAAAGTGGTAAATGTTTCTAAAATTCAAATGCTGTTAATAGCCCTATTTACTGCTTTACTGAGAAACCGCACCCTAAAACAGCAAAAAAAAAGCCACTATAACAGAGGTAGGTAAGACCAAGAAGTAAATACAATAATGAAGGTAATCAATATCCAGTCCCAATTGTTTCTGAAGCCTAGTTGCATCCTTGCCATCTCTGCCATTTGGTTATTTGCTTTTCCTCATGGAGTAACATGGGCCAAAAAATGTTTCCATTTACCTAAAGCAGGTCCTAAAATCTTCAATGGAATATACCTAAATGGACTAAATGCATTAAAATGCCATAAGCTTTAAAGTCTTTACAAAGTGCAAATGAGCATATAGTATACCATCTTTTGTGTTAAACAAAAAAGGAAAATAGGAAAACATACGTATACCTGTTTATGGTTACAATAAAAAAAAATAGGAAGAATAATGCAGAAAACGATGAAGTTGATAATCTATAAGGGATAATGGAAAGACAGGATTGAAGGGATATATATGGGAATGTTATTTCACAGAGCATCTTCCTATGTACGTTTTAAGCTTCAGAAACATGTTAACAACCTACATATATTTTAAAAATCAGTAAGTATGGGAAGGAGAAAAATATCTAACACTGAAAACAAACTAATCCAATCATATTTCAAATGCATACCACAATACACTGAAGGGGAAAAAGAAAACTAATCCAAGAACTTACGAACCGCTATTCAATTTATGCACCTCACAGGGGGCCCCACCCTGAGAGTTACAGCACCCTGGGGAAAGTAAATAAATGAAAGAAATAATTACTGTACCTCAGTTTTGATGGAGCTAGGGGAAAGAGAATAACAAATTTTCACTCTTTTTAGTAATTTTATTTTTTGTAGTGGTATGGATAAAGCAGTTCTAAACTACTTTAGATATAGGTTTGAGCAAGTAAGTAAATGTTTTGATGGTGCTAGGAACTTAGGGCTTTCACTGTGGAAGACAAGAAATACAAATAGGGAATGGGAGAAAGCAAGAAAGAACTGAACAGTAATAAATTATCAAATATTGGAAAAAACAGGAGTCCATAAATACATACCAATAAATTAATCAATGGGGCAGAAAGGAAGGCTCTTACAGAGTGCTGAGTACCTACTAGTAAATGTAGAATAAATTGGAGTGGAAAATCATTTTGTAACCATCATAGTAAAGAATGGTTCAGGTAAGAATCATGAGTGGGTGTTACAGAGGTAAGTTCTGATGAGTGGAGTATTTGCATGGTCTTAAAATGTCTCTCCACAGATTAATTCAAGGGGGAGTGGGGGGAAACAAGCACTTTAACCAAATCATATGCTCAAACATAGGATCATGCATGAAAGGCAAATGGAAATAAATGGTGAATCTCCAGATCTGATATCCTGGGGACATAGTTATCTGACCTTTCTGTCCTGGGACATATAATCTAAATCTAATCAAGAGAAAATATCAGATAAATCCAAAATGAGAAATGCTTCATTAAAGAGAAAAGTAAAGCAGATTATATTCTTCAAAAATGTCAACCTCACAAAAGATAAAGGCAGACTGTGGAAATGTTCCAAATTAAAGAAGATTAAAAAGACATAACAACTAAATGCAATATCTGATCTCAGTTTAGTCCTGTACAGGAGAGGTGGAAAAAACTGCTATAAAAAACACTATTGGTTCAATTGACAAAATCCAGAATACAAACAGATTGCATTTGAATAATTTTATAGGCTGCATGCAGTGGCTCACGCCTGTAATTTTAGTATCCTTGGAGGCCGAGATGGGTGTGTTGCTTGAGCTCAGGAGTTCGAGACCAGTCTGAGCAACATGGCAAAACCCCATCTCTACAAAAAATATAAAAATTAGCCAGGCATGGTGGCACCCGCCTCAGCCTGTAGTTCCAACTACTTGGGAGGATCTCTTGAGCCTAGGAGGCAGATTGCAGTGAGCTGAGATCACTCACTGCACTCCACGCTGGGTGACAGAGCCAGACACTGTCTCAAAAAAATAAAAAAGGATTTTATAAATGTGAAATTTACTGAAGTTGATAATTATGATACCTATGAAAGAAAATACTTTTAGGAAATACACACTAAAGAATTTAGGGATAAAGGAGCTCAATATATGCAACTTAATGTCAAACTTTCCAGGAAAAAAGCATATATTCAGGAGACAGGAAATTCCTTTGTCACCTAGAGCTTAAATTCATTCAAAAATTGTTAATGATCCAATATTTCACATCCAACGTTGGACTGTGTTATCTTCTTAATTGTATACAAAGTCAAAAAAACTATAAGCAAGTATGGCAAGAGGCAGAAAACCTGCAATAAAGAACATCAACCTTAAACACATTTTTAGATTTGGCCCTTCTTTTCTATGTCATGTTCACTTTCTAACTATTGACTGTTAGTCAGCCTATTATGCAATCCATAATAATCTAATCTTTGGGGAAAATTTCCACTGATCTGAAGATACCCACCCTGCTAGAAGGTGTGCCAGTGAATGACTTCATACAAAATTAGTTAACTCCCATAAGTAAAATTTAACTCTATCAATTCAGCTTTAGAGATATAGTGCAGCATAGCGTTTAAGAACTCAGACCCTACATTCAGTGTTTTTAACTCTGGTCCTGCTGCTTGCTAACAATGTCACCCTGAGCAAGCTGGTTAATCCAAGCCTGTTTCACCCTGTGAAAATGAAACAAGAGTACCATACAGAATGTTACTGAGGGGATTAATTAAAATTATAAATCCTGACATGCAACAGGTGTTCAAAAAATGTTAAACAGTAAACAAAATGCTTTACTTAAGAAGCAAATAGGTGTTTCTTCCTTTTAGTAAGACTTGAATAATTTTTGAAAATTACAGTAGAAATAGGAGTTAATTGCTTACATCCACTTTTCTTTCAGTATTTCCTATATTGCGATCTAGCAATTCATTTATCAAGTACATTTTTAAGGTCACATCAAAATTCATGAATTCAGATGCAGATGAAGCAAAGGATTACCTAAATGATGTATAAAAAACAAAGTTTTTCTTCAACAAGTAAACTGTAAGAAAAGGTAGGTTGGGAGTTTATAGATTTGAGAGTTATCAACTGTAACCAATTATAAATGAATTATGAACATTAGTTGGATCCTGACTGCAACAACCTTTATACATACGTATAGGGGTAGGAGCCAGTGAAATACAACTGAGGAAATTTGAAATCTGTCTGAATATCTGATATTAAAATTAATCACTCATAATTACTGTTACTGTTTTAGGTGTAATGTGCATGTTTTTTCCTAAACACTCTAGACAAAATTCTAAACTATATATTGAACTGACATAAGGATTTGCTTAAAAATAAGCAAGCAGAGATGAAACAGGACTGACCATTAGCTTGTAATAATTGAAACTGGATAGGCACATGAATAAATTAATAGCATTCTATTTTTATGTTTAAAAATTTCCATATTAAAATAGTTGGAGTTTTTTTTTTTTGGTAAACATATTCAAAAGACAAGTTGGCAACTTTTACTCAGCAGAGACAACAGGGAAATTAGCTGAAAGTTTAACAAACAAAGACTGTGGATATAAGATCGGAACTTTTTAACTTGATACAGACTGGAACAATAAATATATTCTGGTTCAAAAGAGCTGAAAAGCAATCCAAAATACATGTTAAGGGTAGCCATTAAGAAAATAGAGTGAATGCAGTGACTCACACCTGTAATCTCAGCAATTTAGGAGGCTGAAGTGGGAGGACGGTTTGACCCAAGGAGTTCGAGACCAGACTGGGCAACACAGAAAGACCCTGTCTCTACAAAAAATTTTTTAAGATTAGCTGAGCGTGGTAATGTGTGCCTGTTGTCCCAGCCACTCAAGAGGCTGAGGCAGGAACATCGCTTGTGTCCAGGAGGTAGAGGCCACAGTGAGCCATGGTGACACCACTGCATTCTAGCCTTTGAGGCAGAGTGAGATCCTGTCTCAAAAACAAAACAAAGCAAGAAAATATATGTACATTAAAGCTATTTCTCCTGTTTCCTGGACTTTCTTTTCAATCCAAAATTCTTGTAATTCTTGACCCTCACCAGCATTACTATAGTTGTGTTTATTTCTACATCTCACCTTTTCCTCATTTTTTCCTTTCCATTATTCTCTTCTCTTCTATATACTTATTTTCCTTCCATTTTAATTTACCACCACAAGTGTCAGCCCAAACAAAGTGGAATGGAAGCAATGAAGAATAGATAAGCTGGATACACATGAGGTCTTATTAGCTTTAGCCATAAACATAATTACTTTCAATTTGAAGAGTCTCTAAAACCACTACAATGCAACATTCATTAGCGCCTGTTTCTTCGCTAAACAGCCCAAACTGTGTTACTGGGTACCAATACTGCAAGTACTGTTTCTAAGTGAGTAAGGCATTTTATTAAGGATTTGGACAAATTTAGACCAAATCTTAATCAGTATACATTAAGGCACAGTGTAAAGAGCATGATTTGGAGTCTAGGCTCTGGTGACTACCACTTGAGTTCATTCACTCAACATCTGAGCATCGAATACATACTACTGGGGAAGATAAAAAGACTAACATAACAATCACATAAACGGTTACTGTATATTGTTAAGTACTACAAAAGAGGCATGTAAAAAGTTCATAGAGGCACAAAATATTTTAATTAAAGTTAGATTAGATGGCCCTTCAACTCCAAAATTCTATTAATCTAAATCCTTTTAAGCCGTTTAATTAGAAGAGAATACCCACAGATTATGATTTTCTATCAAAGGATGCTGCCTAAGCACTTAAATTTTGAAATAAAAGTTAACAGCTAACATTTATTAAGCACCTAGTATGTGCCCAGGAATAGGAGCTTTCCATACATTGTCTCACTTAATTTTAAGGTCACAAAAATCCCAAGCAGAAAGTAGTAATGTCACCATTATACAGATACGAAAACAAAAGCTCAGGAAGACTAAAATAACTTACCAAAGTCTCACACATACTGAGGAAAAGAAAGATTTGAATCCAGATCTTCTGATCCCAAAGCCTATTCTCTTTCCACTAAACTATTTGTCTCACTTTCTTCCACTACATGAAAACAAAATTTCCAGAGATCACCTACTTAAGAGCAACCAAGAAAAACTCTAAGATAGTCGTTAAATAGTGATGACTGACTGAGAACCTTTTTAAACTTAAGAGTACCTGCCATACACACCCTCCAAAACAAAATGCAAAAAAGATTACAAAACAAATACAACCAATATACAATAAATATGTGACATAAACACATTATGAAAGCTAGTTAATACAAACTAATAAGATTTTGTGATTTCTTCCACCGTTTTATCTTCACCCTTTCTTGGATCCAAGAAAAATGAATTCCAAAGGAAGGAATGGCCCAGCATTATGTTGGGATGCCACATAATTATTTAGAAGTACGTATTACAGAATATGGGGTACAAAATAAATATAAAATGCTGTCAAATGAACTTTTTAAAAAGATAGCAACATAAGTCCACTAAGTCTAGAATGTCTAATTAACAAAATTTAAAGCTGTTTAAAGAATGCAATTTACATGTTCTTCTGCCAAACCTTCTTAAATTCACCTTTTTTTGATCAATCCCTTTTTCAAGGTTATCAATTGTAAATCTGAACCAGCAAGCAGAGCATCCCTGAAAAAATAATCCTTTACAACGAATAAGGGAAAAACGCAGAAAATTTTTGGGCACAATTCCAAAGCTCGTTAGAAAAAGTACTTTATGTAACGTAAGTCGCTGGATCCTGGTGACAAGTTTTTCATCGGAACTCCTTTAGACTACTACTATGCCCTGCCCTGTCCCCAAACTTCGCCTAAGGGCAAATTTTAAGATTAAGAAACATTAACTTGAGGTAGCCTTCACAGTCCAGTTTAATTAATGATTTTGTAATACCGAAGTATCCCTCATTTGCAATTATCTCAAACAACAAAACATCTATTTCAACCATTCTCAAGGATTCCAGTCTGATATACACAATTCCCCCTCCCTTCAAAAGAACGGGGCCCAAGTTAGGAATCACACAAAAACAATGCACTAACGTTCTGTTTTCACAATTCCTCTGAGAAATTTGGAAATACTGTTCAGTATCACAACCATTTATGAGCCCTCAGTTTGCCACACAGAGGTGACATTTTCTTTGCTTTCATACCTGCACTACGCAGCACTTGGCCTGCAAAAGCCGTTTGGATCCTAACATTCCCTCCTTCAATCCGACTCCCCCTCCCCAGCCCCAAACACAAACACGTTCTTCTCGCCAAGCTTCTTGCACAACGTCGCTGGCCAAAGGGCTTGGCTAAAACTCCATCGCCTCTTCGGGCCCGACGTGGAACGCTTTCTCCCTGCTAGGCGCTCCCTCACCACCGCTTCCTCGGCTGTCAGGCCCGGCGCAGCCTCGGCAAGCCCTGCGCGGCTGGGAAAGGGGCCGCCTCGGCCTCGCCAAAGGGTTCTTCACGTTCCTCCGCCCAGTGCAACGGCGTTAGGCAGCTCTCCTCGAGGCAGGGTCCTACACGGGTGCCAGGTCGGGCCCTCCAGGGTAGCGAGGTGAACAAACGACGCAGCAGGACAGGACAGCTTCCCTTCCCATCCCGGGGGTCCCCCAACCTCCTCCCGCCCCCGCCGTCTGCCCGCCGCCATTTTGTGCGCAGCCGCTGCGACACAGATACAATAGTCGGCCCGGATCTCACAGTAAGGGCTCAGGACCCGCACGATACGGGCCTCCGCCTTCCCACCCCCTACTCCCCACAAGGCAGCGGTCCTACCTATGCCTACCCGACTAACAGCCGGATCCCATTTGCGCCCCACACAGTTTAGCACTCAGCCTCCAGTCTCGACGCCTAAGAAGCTACCGCCTCCAAAGAGCTGCACGCACGCGCACCTCTCCAGCTCCAGCGAGCTCCAGTCTACTCCTGGCGCCTGCGTACAGCGGGCGCTGCGCTCTCCCGCAGCCCGTAAAGGGCTGGCTCCCGGAAGGGGGCGCTCCAGCTGGTGGCGACCAAGACGCCTGCAGCGAAAAAGAAAAACTTCAGCGCCGTCTCTACCCCTTTGTTGGTTCTGTGCCTGTCCTACTCAAACCGTTCACCTTTTTAAAGACCTATAGCGTCTCACTTCCTTCATGAAGTCTTCCCTGATCATTTGTACCTTCAAGAATAACATTATAACAGGTTATACTCACGCCTAGCACTTGACATATTGCTTTGTATGGTCAAGAGTTTGCCTGCTTTTATCCTGTCACCTTGCACTTTTTTGATCCCTATGACAATAATGTGATGTGTGTCATAGCTACTCAAAACGTCTGTAAATTGGAATTCAACTAAAGCTTATTCAGCTAAAACTTTAACACTCTGAAAATCCTTTTGTCATTTCACGGTAAAAAGCCCTATCTGTGTGGTAGATACTTGTAATCCTCATTTTTACCCATGAAAAACCTTGGGATGACAGAAGTTAAAGAACTTCGTTATGCAGTTTTTTAATTTTCTCAAGGTGACTCTACTACACCAGTATGAAAACCCAGTCATTGGACAAAATCTGGTAAAACTCACAAGCCCTGCCATACGCATACCACACAAATCACACCACCCACCCTGAGTCTCACACATCGGTTTTACCTAGCACTCAAGCAGACGCATTTCTTTATTCACATTAAAGCGAGCATCTGAAAGACAAAAAAGAAAAGTCGTTTTAAAAAGGTATCTTTTTTTTTACCTCTGAACTTTTTATTGGCCTCTTGCTCCCCCAAAGGGTCCCTTGCTTCTGCTGGCTTAATGTCTCAGAACTTTGGTGTTGTTGGTCTCAGACACCACTTTGTCACCAACAGGTGGTGATCTTTTGGATGGTTTGCACTGAGTTGCTGCTGTCCAGGACATCACCAAGATTGAAGTCCTTGCCATCTTCCAGCAGGCAGCAATAGGTGGCGATCTCAGCCACCAGCATGACCTTGATGTTCAGCAGGGCCTCGTACTCCTGGGCCTGGCACTGTCCCTCTGATCAGGTCTGTGATGGCTCTGACTTCAGGTGCAGCAGGATCCTGTTGAGTTGCTCCATCTGCAGGGCATAGCAGGCCTCCACCTCCCTCAGGCTGTTCTCCAAGCTGGCCTTCAGACTTCTCAGAGTCCAGGTAGATTTCCAAGGACTGGACTGTACATCTCAGCTCCATGAGTGTCATCTCAGCAGTTCCAACCTCAGCAGACCTCATGGTGACCACTGATGTGCTCTCCTCAGTCTGCTGAGACCAGTACTTACTTGTCCAGCTCCTCTCAGTTCTTCCAGGCCAGCTCGTCATATTGGGCCTGGATGTCTGCCATGATCTTGGTGAGGTCCTGAGATTTGGAGGCATCTACCTCCATGGTCAACCCAGAGCTGGCAATCTGGGCTTGTAGGCCTTTTACTTCCTTTTCGTGGTTCGTCATGAAAAGCAGCTTCTCCTTGAGAGCGTTGATCTCTGTCCCCAGCTGCAGTCGAGTGACATTGGTGTCATCAATGACCTTGAGGAGCCCATGGATGTCGCTATCCACAGACTGGCGCGTGGCCAGCTCTGTCTCATACTTGACTATAAAGTCATCAGCAGCAAGACAGGTATTGTCGATCTGCAGAACAATGCATGCATTGTCCACAGTATTTGCGAAGATCTGAGCCCTCAGGTCCTCGATGGTCTTGAAGTAATGGCTCCAGTCTCTGACCTGGTCCCCCCCCTTCTTCTCCTGGTGCTCCTGGAATTTGCTCTCCAGCTGCCAGTTCTCGGTCTCCAGGCCCCTCACTCTGTCCAGGTAGGAGGCCAGGGGGTCGTTCAGGCTTTGCATGGTATCCTTCTCATTCTGGATGCCTCCCAGTCTTGCCAGACCCCTGGCCATCCCTGCTGCCAGGCCCCTGGACTCCATGCCACCCAGGAAGCTGTTGGAGCAGGACACAGAGATCCAGGAACCAGAGCCTCCAGCGCCTGCACAGATGCTGGCTGCGCTGCTGACTGGCTGGGTGCCATAGCTGGGCACCTGGACAGAACCCAGGGACAGACAGTTGGTAGAGAAGGTGAAGCGAGTGGTGAAGCTCATGCTTTCTGGGGAGGAGAGTGAAAGGACAGGACTCAGGCTTTGCCGACGACCTAAAAAGGTATCTTGTCGCATTTTCATTTCAAACTAAAAATCCTGCTAGGAACAACAAACCAAAACAACAAAGAAAAAGGCCAACAAGCTCCCTCCAAACCCCAAATAACCCGTGTGAACATTTGTTAAGTTTCCTTCTATATATTTCTTTATATTCATACAAACACATGCAAACACAGTATTTGCATGTAACAGAAAATTCTTTTTCACACATTAGCTATTTGCTTTTCTGATTACTGACATTTCTTCAAGTAAACCATATAATCCTTTTTTAAATAATTGTATAATATTCATAGTATAGCTGCTTCAGCAAGTTGTTTCCAGTCTTTTTGCTACTACGCACATTGCTGTATACAAACTTACCAAATGATACTTTAATTTCTAAAGGCTAGAATCATAATAGTGGGACTGCTGGATTAAATGTACATGTGTGTAGATACATTTAATTTTAATAGGTGTTGTAGAAATACTTCCCAAAAAGTTTCTAAAAAGTGTCACTTCCACTAAATATGTAAGAAAATAACCATTTCCTTACAAACTCACTTCCCTAAACCTAAAATACTTTAAATATCATTGGACTTATCTGTTCTTTAAAGTTTGAAAAAATTCACCTTTGAAATATCATTTGGTGCTTTGTCTGAGAGTTGTTGTTCTCCAACTTTCTGTTGATACCTTATAATATTTAGTTAGATAAGAAATTCTCCTCCACAATGAATTTGGTAATTTATATTTTGCTTGAAAAGCATCCATTTCATCTAGATTTTCAGACATTCGTAAGTTAGGCAAAGTAACTTACGAAATTTCTTTCATTTTTTTCATGTGGGTCCCTTATGTGGCTTTATTTATTTGTACAGCACTTCCAACATACCAATAATTTGTTTCTTATCCATCTTCCTCCACTAGAAATGTAAGCTCCCTGAGGTCACGGATATCTGTCTGTTTTCTTCACCGCTTTATTTCCAATACACAGAATGATACTTGGTACATAATAGAAAATCAGCAAATATTTCGTGAAAGAATGAATGATTCTGATGGGTGTGTGTGTGTGCATGCGTGAGTGCATGCGAGTCACTGTTAAGCATCTTTTCATGTATTTCTTTCTTTCTTTTTTATAGTCTCCATTTAACTGGTTTATCTGCTGCTAATAAATATGCAACACAAGGAGGGGCTGAGGATGAACTCCCAGTCAGGCTCCTGGGTCCAGGCTTAGACAAGAGCCATGTGTATTTCTTCATTTTAAAAAACTACTCCTTTTCATATTCTTTGTGCATATTTCTAGTGAAGTGACTGTCTCACCAGGAGGTAGCTCTCACTACACATTAAGGGACTATTAGCCCTTTGTCAAATATGTGGCAATTAATTTCTCTTCACTGAAATTTTGTTTCTATCTATTGCTATTATAAACTAAATTTTCATGCAATGAAATCTATCAATCTTTTCATTTATGACTTCTGAGTTTTCTTTTTCGTCTAGGAAGCCTCATCCCACTCCCTTAAAGCATATACACCCAGAAATTACACAAAATTCTCCTAAGTTGTCTAAACTTCACAGTTGTTCACAATTGTTCAATTTTGTTTACAACTTCACAATTTTATTTTTTACATTTAGATGTTTAATCAATCTAACATAATTTTTATAATATGAGGTAGATCTAGCTTCATTTTCTTCCAAATGAATAAAGGCAATCATGAAGGTTCCAGATGTTAAGTAAACCACCCTTTTTCACATAATTGAAATATATATTCCCTTAAAAAGCAAACAACAAAAACTATTTTGTTCCCATGTATAAAAATGAATTTATGGCCCTTCTAGTCTGGTTTAATGATCTATTTGTCTACCTGTCAGTCAGGGCCATTTCATTAACTGAGCCAATAAACATGTATTGTTTATGTTTTTATTTTCTGTATATTATGATGTTTGACATCTTGTTAAACTTTCTGGCTGGGGAGAAATTGCCACTCCTAGGGCTAACCAATTCTTGGAGAAGGCAAAGCTCAGCCAGGAGCTTGACTCTGATATGCAAACTACCCAGTCAGAGCCATTCCACTCTGTCTGGCCAGTACACCCCAGGAGGCAATATTCCTCTGCCTTAATCATCCCAGGATCAGGTACCAGGCAACTAGAGACCACTCCTATAGCTTAGACCCTGCAGAAATGATTCAAACTAGCCAGTTCTGAGCTGTTTACCTTGCTCTGTCTTGCTTTTCCCTGAGAAACTCCAACAAAGGCCTTGGCCTGGGCCCCTCCTGCCCCTTGTTCCTGCCCCTTCTGCCTCCTGACAGACTTGGGTGTTTCCTCATGTGTCCCTGTATGGCAAAGCATGCCTCCTGCTTCTAGGACTGTGAGTATAGTAAACTTTGTTTTCCTGAGCTTCTCCTGGAACTCCTCTTGTGGTCAGACCTGACTGACCCTCATATAAAAGAATGCAAAACAAAATACTACTTGAGAGACCCCTCTGTTTCTAGAACTATTCTAGCCACCAAGGAGTGAGTTGAAAACCAAAATACAACACTCAGTCCTGCCCTCATGGCACGTATAGCCTTGATCAGGAAGACAGATAACCAACAAGTACATATATAGTATGTCAGATGGTGACAAATGCTATGGAGGAAAACAAAGCAAGATCAGGACACATAACAAAGACTGCAATTTGAAATGAGATGGTCAAGAAAGGCAACACTAAGGCGGCAACATTTGAGCAAAAATCTTATTAAGGTGTGTGAATAGAACTAGGAGGAAGAGTATTCCAGGAAGAGTGAAAGTAAAATGTAAAAGCTCTGAGATGAATGCTAGCTTGCTGTACTTGAAAAAGCACAAAGGCCAAAGAGGTGGCAACAGCATGAGTAAGATGGGACATGGGAGTTGAGGTGGAGGGGAGCTGGAAACACTTGCTGGATCAGTGTGCTAGGGCTGCCATAACAAATCTCCACAAGTTGGGTGGCTTAGACAACAGAAATTAATTCTCTCCATTCTGGAGGCTGCAAGTCCACAGTCATGGTGTCAACAAGTTTGGTTTCTCTTGACATCTCTCTCCTTGGCTTGCAGTTGGCTGCCTTCCCACCATGTCCTCACATGGTCTCTTCTCTATGCACATGCATCTGCATCTTCCTCGTATAAGAACACTAATCATATTGGATTAGGGTCCCGCCCCTATGACCTCATTTAACCATAATCACCTCTTTAAAAGCCCAGTCTCCAAATACAGCCACATTCTGAGGTGTATGGGGAGTTAGGGCTTCAACATACGAATTTGGGGAGGATAAAATTCCATCCATAAAATAGGCCATTTGGAAAGCTTTGGTTTTTTACTGTGAATGAAACAGGAAGTTTTTGAGCAAAGGAGTAACAGAATTTAACTTATATTACATTGAATATTTACTTTCTGTCCTGTTCTAAGAACTGGAAGATATAGCAGTTATCAAATACCTGCCTTCACAGAATTTACATTTTAGTGAAAAGAAATAATAATGTGGCAGTGTAAAATTCTAAAAAATACTACAGTTAGGGGGAAAATGATAAAGCAGGGGCTGGGGAATGCTTTAGATAGAGTAGTCAGGGAAATTTCAGATAAGGTGACATCTGAGCAGAGATATAAAGCACGACAGGGAAAACACATGCAGATATCTGGAAGAAGAGTTTCCAAACCAAAGGAAACATCAAGTGTCAAGGCCCTGAGACAAAATGTATTTGAGAACTAACAAGAAGGCCAGCTCAGATGAGGAAGAATGAAGAGGAAGGATGAGATGAGGATGAAGAAGTATCAAAAGACCAAACCATTCAAAGCCTTATAGGCCATTTAAGACAACGCATAACACTGAATAAAAAACTGGATTAGGGATCTCAAGAGTCATCCTAGCTCCTTCACTGATATTAACTTCACTGGATTTCAGCTCTCTTACATGTAAAATGTGGGAAGAAAGAGGACTACATTAGCTTTTCCATAAGATGTGAGTCTGGAAATTTGTAAACTGAAAAGTGATCAAGAATTTATGGCATTATAAGAAAAAAATATTTTTTTGGAGACAAATTCTCACTCTGTCACCCAGGCTGGACTACGGTGGCATGATCTTGGCTCACTGCGACCTCTGCCTCCAAGTTTCAAGTGATTCTCATACCTCAGCCTCCCAGGTGGCTGGGATTACAGGCAGGAGCCACCATGTCCAGCTAATTTTCATATTTTTAGTAGAGACAACATTTTGCCATGTTGGCCCAGTTGGTCTCGAATGTCCGACTTCAGGTGATCTGCCCACCTTGGTCTATCAAAGTACTGGGATTACAGGCGTGAACCACCGCACCTGGCCAGAAGAATATTTTTTATTTTAGAGTTTACTATATCCAAGCTTTTGTGTCTTGTAGTCATTTGGATTATTTCGATAAATCCTCAACATTCCTATCTAAAAATATCAATACTCTTGACAAGGGAAAAATACCTATCTTACTGCATATCATCTTCTGTCACTCTCTTCCACACCTTCTTCCCTCACCCACTCTGTTTTCTGATTGGTCAGACAACAAGCATTGAGCAGCTCTATCCAGAGCTCAGCTTCTGCCTGCTCAGCACGGTCACAGCTCAATGCCTAATTAGAAAACAGAACAGTCATCACAAACTTTGTTAACATAAATGGGGCTTTCTCTCAATGACACAGAGAATCTCATCACCATTTCAGCTCAAGTGCAAGTATCCTAATAAATAGGATTTGGGGGTAAGTATGGCCTTTTTGTATTTAGAATCTAAATCTAGGTATTGGGATAGATAAAGGGCCATGATGGAAAGTTTGAGAAATCCCAGAGTCATTTCCTGTCCTGAAAAAGGACAAAAATATCAAGAAAACTTGATTATAACTGATCATTAAATTTTGTAGACTATAAGATACAACCAGACATAATATATGTAGAAGTTCAGAAACTCAAGAAAACAAGCAGTTATTTTTCTGAGTTTTAATCAAAGATAATGTAATGGCAAACAGAAATCAGTTTGTCTCTTCTTGTTACAGTGGTTGTAAAATATGTTCATAAATTTCTTTAATAGACTTCACTTCAAGAGGTGGAGCCTAATTCCCTTCCCCTTGAATGTGAGTCAGACTTAGGAAGTTGTTTTTAATGAAGACAATGTGGTGGAAGTAATGCTGTGTGAATTCCAAGGCTACATAATAAAAAGGAGAGCTTCTGCCTGAGGATCCCTAGCTCCTGGATTACTTACCCCTCAGGAAAGTCAGCTGCCATGTTGTGAAAATACCCAAATAGCCTGTTAAACAGAAGACCATAAGCAGGGCCAGGTGCAGTGGCTCACAACTGTAATCCCAGTACTTTGGGAGGCCAGTATGGAAGGACTGCTTGAGCCCAGGAGATCAAGACCACCCTAGGCAACTTAGCAAGACCCCATCTTTACAAAGAATTATTTAAAAAATTAGCCAGGCCTGGTGGCTCAGCTGGTGGCTCCTCAGCCTCCCAAATAGCTGGGAGGCTGAGGAGAGAGGATCATTTGAACCCAAGAGTCCCAGGCTGCAGTGCACTATGATCACACCACTGCCACTCCAGTCTGAGTGAAAGAGCAAGGCCCTGCCCCCCACTACCCACCAAAAAAAAGGGAAAGCAAAAGAAATAAAATTGCCAACCATTTCAGTGAGTCACTTTGGAGACAGAACCTCCAGCCCCAATTAAGGCTTCAGGTGACTATAGCTTAAGTCAACATCCTCAAAGCAATTTCATGAGAGACACTAAGCAAGAACTGCCTAGCCAAGCCACCTCTGAATTCCTGACTCATGGGTGAAGAGGAAAAAAATGTATATTTTTGTTTTAAGCCATTAAGTTTTGGGGTAATCTTTAATACAGCAATACATAACTAATATACTTATTATATGAAGACTAAGAAATCAATTCATTAAAACCATAACTCAAGGGCCGGGTACAGTGGCTCACGCCTGTAATTCCACCACTTTGGGAGGCCGAGGCGGGCGGATCACGAGGTCAGGAGTTTGAGATCAGCCTGGCCAACATGGTGAAACCTGTCTCTACTTAAAATATAAAACATCAGCTGGCTGTGGTGGTGAGTACCTGTAATTCCAGCTACTGGGGAGGCTGAGGCAGGAGAATAGCTTGAACCCAGGAGGTGGAGGTTGCAGTGAGCCAAGATTATGCCACTGCACTCCAGCCTGGGTGACAGAGCAAGACTCCATTAAAAAAAAAAAAAAAAAATGACTCAAAATCGTTATATATCAATCAGTGGAAAATGAACTGGGATTTAGAAATAATACAATTTTAACTTGAATTTGACTTCAGCAATATTAATAATTAGTTTCCTCAAGCATAAAATAATAATCCTTAACCTGCAGGATCCTCCTCATCTTATGAACCTTTTACCCCAATAGCACTGTGTACACAGTCTACATACTAGCTACAAAAGCAATTCAAGATACGGAAAATCATGGCAGACAGGAGGGAGGACGAAATTGCAGCTCCTACTTGGACGGACAGAACAGTGTGTGGAGGCTCACATCATGAACTTTTGCTCCAGAATAACTACACTATGAAAGCCAAGAGAACCCACAGACTCTCTGAAGGAAGTGGATGGCTCCTGCAGGACCTGGGAGACACCCCAAATAATGTGAGTGTCCAAACTATAGAAGTGGGAAAGGGAGATCATCTGTGCCCAAACACACACCTCCCCCCATCACTGGGGAACCTGAAGGTCTAGATTATGGGAGGAGATTCTGACCTGACCTAGAGCTGAGTCTATTTAGAGAGCCAACTGAAATACAGGGGTAGAGGAAGCAGCAGGAAAAGCCCCGTAGGCTCGCTGGGCCCTCTAGCAAGCCATTTCTGCCTCACCTCACAGGGGTCCTTAAGGAGGGCTGCCAGAGGCACCGGGAAAAGGCCACAGGGAAAAGGAAACCTCCAGCTGAACTTTGTAACAATTTGAACCAATCAAGAAGTCTCCTGGCCAGAACACAAGGGAGGGCATGAATCCAGTGTAGAGACTCCACAGGTAGGGGAAGAAGGAAAGCCTTACTTACTTGCACAGCTGTGAGGCAGGTAGCTTTGGGCAAGTTCTCAGCCCTGCTCGCCCACTGCCTGGAAACAGGCTCGGTGCTATTGTGAGGGGCACAGTGGCAGTGAGACTGGCCCTTTGGGTTGCGTGGGAACTGGGTAAGGCCTGTGACTGCTGACTTTACCCCACTTCCCTGACAACCTGCATGACACAAGAGAGGGAGCCATAATCCCCCTAGGAACATAACTCCGTTGACCTGGGAGCCTCACTTCAACCCCAACAGCAGCCGCAGCAAGACTTGCCCCAATAAAGTCTGAGCTCAGACACACCTAGCCCTTCCCTACCTACCTAGTAACTAAAAACAAAGGGCACACACTCTTGGGAGTTCTAGGGGCCCTCCCACCACCTGTTCCTCCCCATACTACTACAGCTGAGCCTCTCTTGAAAGCACCACCTCCCAGCAGGAGGCCAGCCAGCACAAAAATAGTGTACTAATTAATCAAAGCTAAGGACACTCAGAGAGTCCATTTCAACCCCCTGCTATCTTCACCGGAGCAGATGCTGGTATCCATGGCTGAGAGACACACAGTTCACATCACAGGATTCTGTGCAGACAATGCCCAGTACCAGCCCGGAGCTTGGTAGACTTTCTGGGTGGCTAGATCCAGAAGAGAGATAACAATCACTACAGTTCAGCTCTCAGGAAGCCACATCCCTTGGAAAAGGGAGAGAGTACTCATCAAGGAAGCACCCCACAGGACAAAAGAATCTGAACAACAGCCTTGAGCCCTAAACCTTCCCTCTGACAGAGTCTACCCAAATGAGAAGGAACCAGAAAACCAACTCCAGTATTATAAAACAAGATTCTTTAACACCTCCCAAAAATCACATTAGCTCACCAGCAATGGAACCAAACCAAGAAGAAATCCGTAAGTTACCTCAAAAGCATTCAAAAGGTTAGTTATTAAGCTAATCAAGGAGGCACCAGAGAAAAAGCAAAGCCCAGTGTAAGGAAATAGCTTTTTTTGTAAGAAAAAAGAGTAAGAACATAGGAACAAAGCCTCCAAGAAGTCTGAGATTATGTTAAATGACCAAAACTAAGAATAATCAGCATTCCTGAAAAAGAGAAATCTGAAAGTCTGGAAAACTTATCTGGGGGAATAATCAAGGAAAATTCCCCAGCCTTGCTAGAGAACTAGATATCCAAATACAAGAAGCTCAAAGAACACCTGGGAAATTCATCGCAAAAAGATCATCACGCATTCACATTGTCATCGGGTTACCTAAAGTTAAGATGAAGGAAAGAATCTTAAGAGCCCTGAGGCAAAAACACCAGGTAATCTATAAAAGAATACCTATCAGACTAATAGTAAATTTCTCAGCAGAAAACTCCAAGCTAGAAGGGATTGGGGCCCTATCTTCAGCTTCCTCCAACAAAACAATTATCAGCCAAGAATTTTGTACCCAGCAAAACTAAGCTTCATAAATGAATAAAAGATAGTCTTTTTCAGACAAACAAATGCTGAGATAATTTGCCGCTACCAAACCAGTCCTACAAGAACTGCTAAAAGGAGCTCTAAATCTTGAAACAAATCCTGGAAACACATCAAAACAGAACCTCTTTAAAGCATAAATCTCACAAGACCTATAAAATAAAATAAAATAAAAAACCCCAAGGTCTACAGGCAACAAATGACACAATGAATGAATGGAATGGTACCTCGCATCAATACTAACATTGAATGTAAAGGTCTAAATGCTCCACTTAAAAGATACAGAATTGCAAAATGGATAAGAATTCACCAAACAACTACCTGCTGCCTTCAAGAGACACACCTAACACATAAGGACTCATGTAAACTTAAGGTAAAGGGAGGGAAAAAGATAATCCATGCAAATGGACACCAAAAGAGAGCAGAAGTAGCTATTCTTATATCAGACAAACAAACTTTAAAGCAACAGCAGTTTAAAAAGACAAAGGGGGATATTATATAACGATAAAAGGCCTTGTCTAACAGGAAAATGTCACGATCCTAAACATATGCACCTAACACTGGAGCTCCCAAATTTATAAAACTAATAGATCTAAGAAATGAGATAGACAGCAACACAGTAATAGTGGGGGACTTCAATACTCCACTAACAGCACTAGACAGGTCATCAAGACAAAGTCAACAGACATGATTTAAACTATACCCTGGAACAAATGGACTTAACAGATATTTACAGAACATTCTACCCAACAACTGCAGACTACACATTCTATTAAACAGCACATGGAACATTCTCCAAGAGAGATCATATGATAAGCCACAAAATGGGCCTTAATATATTCAAGAAAATTGAAATATCTAGCATTCTCTTAGACCACAGTGGAGTAAAACTGGAAATCAACTCCAAAAGGAACCTTCAAAATCATGCAAATACATGGAAATTAAATAACCTGCTCCTGAATGATCACTGGGTTAAAAATGAAATCAAGATGGAAATTTAAAAATTCTTTGAACTGAACAAAAATATTGACACAACCTATCAAAACCTCTGGGATACAGCAAAGGTGGTGCTAAGAAAAAAGTTCATAGCCCTAAATGCCTACACCAAAAAGTCTGAAAGAGCACAGACAGTATAACGTCACATCTCAAAGAACCAGAGAAACAAGAACAAACCAAACCCAAACCCAGCAGAAGAAAGGAAATATACCAACAGAGCAGAACTAAATGTAACTGAAACAAAATAAAATACAAAAGATAAATGAAACAAAAAGCTGGTTCATTGAAAAGATAAATAAAATTGATAAACCATTAACACAATTAGCCAAGAAAAAGAGAAAATCCAAATAAGCTCAGTTAGAAATGAAACAGGAGATATCACAATTGACACCACAGAAATACAAAAGGCTACTAAAAACATCTTTATGTGCATAAACTTGAAAACCTAGAGGAGACGGATAAATTCCTGGAAAGATACAAACTTTCTAGCATAAATCAGGAAGAATTGTATACTCTGAACAGACCAACAAGCAGCAAGACTGAAATGGTAATAAAAATAAAATTACCAACAAAAAAATGTCCAGGACCAGACGGACTCACAGCAGAATTCTACCAGACATTCAAAGAATTGGTACCAATGCTATTAACACTATTCCAAAAGATAGAGAAAGAGGGAACCCTAAGTTATTCTATGAAGCCAGTATCACCCTAATACCAAAACCAGGAAAGGACATAACCAAAAAAGACTACAGACCAATATCCCTGATTAACATAGATGCTAAAATCGTTAACAAAATACTAGTTAACTGAATTCAACAACATATCAAAAAGATAATCCACCATGATCAAGTGGGTTTCATATCAGAAATGCAGGGATGGTTTAACATATGCAAGTCAATAAATGTAATATACCACTTAAACAGAATAAAAAACAAAAATCACATGAGCATCTCAATAGATGTAGAAAAAGCAAAATCCAGCATCCCTTCATGATTAAACTCTCAGCAAAATCAGCATACAAGGACATACCTCAATGTAATAAAAGTTATCTATGACAAACCTACAGCCAACATAATACTGAATGCCAAAAAGTTAAAAGCATTCCCTCCAAGAACTGGAACAAAACCAGGATGCCCACTCTCACCACTCCTCTTCAACATAGTACTGGAAGTCCTAGCCAGAGCAATCAAACAAGAGAAATAAATAAATGGCATTCAAATCAGTAAAGAGGAAGTCAAACTGTTGCTGTTTGCTGATGATATAATTGTTTACCTAGAAAACCCTAAGGACTCCTCCATAAAGCTCCTAGAACTGATAAAAGCAAGTTTTTCAGCAAAGTTTCCAGATACAAAATTAATGTACACAAATCTGTAGCTCTTCTATACACCAACAGCAACTGGACTGAGAATCAAATCAAGAACTCCACGCCTTTTACAGTAGCTGAAAAAATAATAATAAAATACTCAGGGATATAGCTAACGAAGGAATTGAAAGACCGCTACAAGAAAAACTACAAACACTACTGAAGAAATCAAAGATGACACAAACAAATAGAAACACATTCTATGCTTATGAATGAGTAAAATCAATATTGTGATTTTACTCATTCATAAGCATAGAATGTGTTTATGACCATACTGCCAAAAGCAATCTACAAATTCTCAATGCAATTCCCATTATAAACCACCATTATTCTTCACAGAATTAGAAAAAACAACCCTAAAATTCATATGGAACCAAAAAAGAGCCCACACAGCCAAAGCAAGACTAAGCAAAAAGAACAAATCTGAAGGCATCACATTACTGGATTTCAAACTATACTGTAAGGCCACAGTCAGCAAAACATCTTGGTACTGGTATAAAAATAGGCATGTAGACCAATGGAACATAATAGAGAATACAGAAATAAACCCAAATACTTACAGCCAACTGATGTTCAACAAAGCAAACAAAAACATAAAGTGGGGAAAAGACACCCTATTCAACAAACAGTGCTGGGGTAATTGGCAAGTCACATGTAGGAGAATGAAATTGGACCCTCATCTCTTACCTCATACATAGATCAACTCAAGATGGATCAAGGACTTAAATCTAAGACCTGAAACTATAAAAATTCTAGAAGATAACATCAGAAAAGCCCTTCTACACATTGGCTTAAACAAGAATTTCATGACCAAGAACCCAAAAGCAAATGCAATAAAAACAAAGAGAAATAGCTGGGACTTTAAAGAGCTTTAAAGGGACAGTCAGCAGAGTAAACAGACAACACACAGAGTGGGAGAAAATCTTCACAATCAATACATCTGACAAATGACTAATATTCAGAACCTACAATGAACTCAAATTAGCAAGAAAAAAGCAATCCCATCAAAAAGTGGGCTAAGGAAATGGGTAGACAATTCTCAAAAGATATACAAATGGCCAAAAAACATTAAAAAATGCTCAACATCACTAATGATCAGAGAAATGCAAATCAAAACCACAATGCAGTATCACCTTAGTCCTGCAAGAATGGCCATAATCAAAAAATAAAAAAACAATAGATGTTGGCATGGGTACAGTGAACAGGGAACACTTCTACACTGCTGATGGGAACATAAATTAGTACAACCACTATGGAAAAGTGTGGAGATTCCTTGAAGAATTAAAAATAGAACTACCATTTGATCCAGAAATCCCACTACTGGGTATCTACCCAGAGGAAAAGTCATTATACAAAAAATATTCTTTGCAACTGTACAAATCTGGAACCAACCCAAATGCCCATTAATCAATGAATGGATAAGGAAACTGTGGTATATACATACAATGAAATACTACTCAGCCATGAAAAGGAATGAATTTATGGCATTTACAGCAACCTGGATGAAACTGGAGACTATTATTCTAAGTGAAGTAACTCAGGAATGGAAAACCAAACATTGTGTGTGTGTGTGTGTGTGTGTGTGTGTGTGTGTGTATGTGTGTGTGTGTCACACACTATGCTACATATATCTATGATATATATATATAATATATCGCACCAGAATTAAGTTAGTATAAATCTGAAGTAGATTCTGAAAAGTTAAGATGCACAGTTGACCCTTGAACAACATGGTCTGAACTGCATGGATCCATTTACGCACAAATCTTTTTCAATAACTATAACGAAAAAATTTTTGGAGGTTTGCAACAATTTGAAAAAACTCACAGGTGAAATGCAGAGCCTAGAAATATCAACAAAAAAATAAAAAGGTCTATCATTAATGCATAAAATATATGTAAATAATAGTCTATCTTATCATTTACTACCACAAAATAATACAAAAATACTATTATAAAGTTAACTTATCAAAACTTACACATATAAACACTTAAAGACCATACATGAAAACATCTGCAGTTGAGAGAAATGTAAACAAAGATAAAGAATTAAATCATAACTGAATAAAATTAACTGTAGTACATATTATATGACTGTAACAATTTTGTAGCCACTTCTTATTACTATTGCGGTGAGCTCAAATATTCCAAATATCCACTTAAAATGCCATGGGACACCTGTTGTCTCTCTAGCAAATTGCAAATCACAATAAAAACTGATCTTTCATATTTCTTGTGTTTTTCAACATGTTTAGTGTAAAATTGTAAACCTTGAATAACACCATGGGACTCATACAAAGTGACATCAGTGATGTTGGAAATGCTCCTAAGAAGCAGAGAAAAGTCATGATATTACATAAAAAGTTGAAATTGCTTGACATGTACCATAGATTGAGGTCTGCAGCTGTAGGTTGCCCACCATTTCCAGATAAATGAATCTAGTGTAAGGACTACTGTAAAAAATAAAAGAAAACTCATAAAATTATCACCTCGGCTATGCTAGCAGGCACAAAACCCTGTGTTCTTTGCAAAATACCTTTCAATGTAATATTTGACATGCAGATTCTACAAGGGTTCAAGACTGCTCTAAGAAAGGCATACCTATAGACTAACATTATTCAAGAAAATGCAAACTCATATGGCAACTTAAAGCAAAGGAAAGTGAGGGATCTAAAGTTGGAGAATTTAATGTCAGCAAAAGACGGTTTGATAAATTTAGAAAGAGACGTAGCTATAAAAATGTCAAGATAACAGAAGAAGCAGCTTCTCTTGATCAGGAGGCAGCAGTTAAGTTTCAAGACGTCATTAAGAAAATCCTTGAAGAGAAAGAATATCCAAGTGAACAGGTATTTAACACAGATGAAAGTCTCCTATTCTGGAAAAAAAATATTGCCACAAAAAACATTTATTAGTAAGGAAAGAAGCAAGCACCAGGATTTATGGCAGGAAGGGATACACTAACTTCACTGTTTTGTGTAAATGCAGTCAGGTTTATCATCAGGGCGGCCCCCTTTTTTTTTTTTTTTTTTTAAAAGAGAGAAAAGGAGAAAGAAAAAAAAAGCAAAAGAAAGAAAAAAAATGAAAGAGAGAAAGAAAGAGGAAGAGAAAGAGGGAGAGAGAATGAGATTCTTGTTTTATTGCCCAGGCTAGAATGCAGTCTAAAAATGGGTATTAAAAACCTCTTTTATGCCAATAATTGTGCTTAACAATGGAGACAGGAAGGAATAGGGGATGAAAATAACAAATAAGCAACCAACCAATATTTTATTTAAACCTCTGAGATGCTATGCAATTGCTGAGGAGTGATTTACTTCCAATTATGTGGTCACTTTTAAAATAGGTATAATGTGATACTGAGAAAAATATATGTTTTGTGGATTTGGGGAGGAGAGTTCTGTAAATATTTGTTAAGTCTAGTTATTCCAGGTCTGAGTTCAAGTCCTGATTATCCTTGTTAATTTTCTATCTTGTTGAACTGTCTAATATTGACAGTGTAATGTTAAAGTCTCCCACTATTATTGTGTGGGAGTCTAAGTCTCTTTGTAAGTCATTAAGAACTTGCCCTATGTATCTGGGTGCTCCTGTAATGGGTGCATATATATTTAGGATCGTTAGCTCTTCTTGTTGCATTGATCCTTTCACCACCA
The DNA here is from genome assembly GCA_004027715.1 of Plecturocebus donacophilus. NCBI lineage: Eukaryota > Metazoa > Chordata > Mammalia > Primates > Pitheciidae > Plecturocebus > Plecturocebus donacophilus. The sequence continues at coordinate 120,020 of PVKP010002642.1, forward strand.
TGTAATGTCCCTCTTTTGTTTCTTTTTTTTTTTGAAAAAGAGAGAAAAGGAGAAAGAAAGAAACAGCAAAAGAAAGAAAAAAAAGAAAAAGAAAGGAAGAGATTTTAGAAAAAGAGAGAAAAGGAGAAAGAAAGAAACAGCAAAAGAAAGAAAAAAGAATGAAAGAGAAAGAAAGAGGAAGAGATTTTAGAAGAAGAGAAAAGGAGAAAGAAAGAAACAGCAAAAGAAAGAATAAAAAAAGAATGAAAGAGAAAGAAAGAGGAAGAGAAAGAGGGAGAGAGAATGGGATTCTTGTTTTATTGCTCAGGCTAAAATACAGTCTAAAAATGGGTATTAAAAACCTCTTTTATGCCAATAATTGTGTTTAACAATGGAGACAGGAAGGAATAGGG